>WNWU01003791.1:0-15029 GCA_012654045.1 Ptyas mucosa | reverse complement strand
AAATTAACTGGTATGCAATTTTGCATTAAAACTCCCCTACAGGAATCAGGGGGGGGGGGGGGAGGGGTAAAGGCTAAAAGCACAGTTAAAACCGCAATAAAAGACAAAATAAAAAACTTAAAAGCCGAGCAGTAGAAGCATATATCCTACCAGTCCTCCATCTTGGCTCCACCAGCTGTGGGGCACATAAAGTTTACTCCCTTTCCATGCCAACCCGTCTCTTAGGGTTAGGTCCGCCTGGTTTTCCTCGAACCAGGAATGAGTTGAGAGAGCCGCTTTTAGCTCCACTGTCAACTTGTCTTTGGGGAGGTTGGAACCGTGGCTCGTTTGTGCTCTGGTGCAGGCTTGGGCGGCTGGCTGAGTCTCCGAGATCATGGCATGAACTATCTCTTCCCGTCGGCTGTCAAACTGGGGCTTAAGGGACAGAGCGTCAGCTAAAAGGTTTTTACCCTCCGGGATGTATTTCAGATTAAAGTTAAAACGTTTGAAATATTGAGCCCAACGAACCTGCTTGGGAGAAAGTTTCCTCGGGGTCTTCAGCGCCTCGAGATTCTTGTGGTCAGTCCACACCTCAAACGGCTCATTAACCCCCTCTAGGAAGTGTCTCCAGGATAGGAGAGCCCATCACACTGCAAAAGCCTCTTTTTCCCATACCGCCCATCTGCACTCAGTGTCCGTTAACTTCCTGGATACGTAAGCCCATGGCATTAGATTGTTTTGGGCATTCCTTTACAGTAGAACAGCAGCCACCGCCACATCACTCACGTCCGCCTGAACCACAAAGGGCTTATTTGGGTCAGGATGCTGTAGGATCGGCTCCACTGCAAATAGGTGTTTCAACCGTTCAAAGGATTTTTGACAGTCCATTGTCCAAGCTAGGGGTTGGCTAGATTTTGGTTTGGTGGGAGACGGGCCGGTTTTTAGCAATTCTGTCAAAGGGAGTGCGACCTCAGCGAAGGAAGGGATGAATTGTCTGTAAAAGTTTGCAAACCCCCGGAAGCTTTGGAGTTGCTTACGGGTTTGTGGGGGCTGCCAGTCCAGCACTGCCCTCACCTTCCCTGGGTCCATTTTGATTCCCTGACTCGACACCCTTTATCCCAGGTAGTCCAAGGACTCCTTATGGAACTCGCATTTGGACAACTTTGCATAAAGCTTGGCCGCTAGGAGTTTTTTCAGCACTTGTCTGACCAATTTGACATGTTCTTCCATACTTTCGCTGAATATAAGAATGTCATCAAGATAAACAAGAACCCCCTGATATAGGTGCTCATGCAAAACTTTGTTGATCAGTTGCATGAAGACTGCAGGGGCCCCTTGGAGTCCAAAAGGCATGACCCGGAATTGGAAGCTGCCCAAGGGGCAGTTAAAAGCAGTCTTCCATTCGTCTCCCTCCTTTATGCGAACTTGGTAGTAGGCTTCTCTTAGATCTAGCTTGGTGAAAATCTTGCCTTTTGATAGGTGGTTCAGCAAGTCCTTCATCAGTGGGAGGGGGTAGGTATTTTGTATGTATATCTGCTCACGCCCCTAAAATCAACACACAATCTCAATGTACCATCTTTTTTTTTCTTTAAACAGTACTGGGGCGGCCATCCTGGATTTCGCAGGCTCAATGAACCCTCTGGCTAGGTTGCTGTCAATGTCACCTCGGTCATTTCAGCAGGTGTCATGGAGTACATTCTGGGTTTTGGCAATTTGGCTCCTGGTTGTAATTTGATGGTCCAGTCCGTGGACCGATGAGGGGGGAGGAGGTTACATTCTTCCTCACTGAAAGCTTCGGCTAAGTCTGCATACGCCTTAGGAATCTGGTGTTCGCCTGAAGGCCTGTCTGAACAAACCGCTGCTGTTTCTGGCCGCTGGCCATTATGGGTAGGTTGCTCCTTGGGGGGTGGGGCAGGGGCCAACCCCTATTCTGATTTTTCGGTATCCATCTTTCCATTTGATGGTGGGGGCCCATTTGTCCAGCCAAGCCAGGCCCAGTATGATAGATTCTGACATTTTTGGGGTTACTATAAATTGTATAAGTTCATGATGTTTCCCCATCTCTAATTTAATCAGTTCAGTAATATGGGTGGAAGGGACCCCCCCAATTAACGTTCCATCCACCTGGTGAAATTGAATTGGGTGCTTTAAGGGTGTTGTCCTGATCCCCAATTGTTCTACAACTTTAAGGCCAATTAGACATCTGGTGCAGCCGGTATCTATTATTGCTGGGAGTTCTGCTTGTTTCCCTGTCTCTGGCAGCACCAGTTTTACTTTAATTGAGAAGGGGGGATGGGTGCACTCACCATCGGGTCTTCATCTACGCTAGCCATGCTGGGAGGGGCTTCTTTAGCCGGAGGGTCCTCGCTCTCTTCAATAAAAATCAAAAAATCAAATAAACAAACAAACAATGGGGAGGGGAATTTCCACGGCTTGTCTGACGAATCGGCTGGTGTCTGGGGTTTTCCTTGGAGCCCTCCTGTCTTGTGCAGCTGTGGAACTGGGGCAGGGGCCAGGCACTCAGAAGCTCAATGTCCTGTTTGTCCACACCGATAGCACTTAATTGCCCCCCCTGGTAGAGAGAGGGCGTGATATTAGTAGCCTTTGAAATGGGCCTTCTAGATAACGCTCTCCGAGGTGGCTGCTCTGCTGGGGTTTTGCTGTGGGGATGGACTTCTCTGTCTAGAGCTATGGATATGGTATACCAGTCGTGGAGATGCTCAGGCACCCCTCGGATCCCACAGGCTTTTCTGACTTCTGGGTCAATAGCTTCTTTAAAGTAGTGTAGGAGTATGCGGTCAGGCCAATGCCCTAGATTCTCTGCAACTCATCTAAAGTCCCATACAAAGTCTTTTATAGGTCAATTACCTTGCTTCATGACCTTTAGCGTGGTTTCGCTTTCATTTATGCGGTCTGGGTCCTCAAATCGGGACCGGAGCAGTGTAATAAACCCATCGGCATCATTCAGTTCTGCAGTGCCCTCATTGTGCTGCTGGGCTACCCATTCAGAAGCCTCTCCCTCATTCATCCCATCTGAGATTGCCGACACCAAGTCCCGTTCTGATTCGTATTGGTCCCTGTACTGATCTACGTGAGCCCAGACCCTGCTGAGGAAATGAGCTAGTTTGGCCGGCGTTCTGTCAAAGGTTGCTCTGAAGCGGGGTGGCGTTAGCCTCGTGGGTGGAGGGGCTCCATCCGCGGCTGACTGGGATAGAATTTGCTGCAGGGCTGCTCCTGGTTGCTGCACTCCAACTGGCTGCTGGGAGACTTGCTGGGCTGGAGAGAGCGGGGGCAACGTCGTCGGCTGCTGGGGGATAGGCCTGGCTGTTGAGCTGCTTGCTGCGCTGGAGGGAGGGGGGGCATTCCAGCCGGCTGCTGGATTAGTCCCCCCTGTGGTGCCAGGGTTGTTGGGCCATAGGGGGGCCATGGGGATCCTTGGAAGCTTGGAACAGATGGCACGGGATACCACTGGCACTGCACCCATCCCTGGCCGGGATAAAACCCCCATCTGGGCAGTATACTCTCAGCAGGAGGTAGCGTGAAGGCAGGCTGGCGAGGGGCCCCAAAAGGGGGGTTTTGCATTCCATATGCTGGCTGCGCCTGGTGTCCCACTGCTGCAGGATGGCCATGATGCGTTAATCCTCTCGTTTCGCCCCTGGCCGGGTGGGGGGGCTATGCCCTACTAAACCCCCCTCCATGTCCCAGATCAGGGAATGTGAATGTAGGTTGCGCTAGCCTCCATCTCACCTCAAGGGGTTCGGAAGAGGGTTCGTAACTCCCCACTTCCATCTGCTCAAAACACTCAGGGAGCCCAGTTAAGGACTGGCTTTACATTGGGTGCAGCTGGTCCCAGTCCCGGGAGTCTCTGGATCCCACAGCAGTCCCCATCCTCCAGTCTGGCTCACGGGCAACTTCATTTCCCCTCCTGGAGCTGAGTTGGACTGGCAACTCCTCCAGGAATCTGATGTCTTGGACCGAGCCCCCAGCTGAAGGGCTTTCTCTGCAGCCTCCGTGGCTCACCCCATTTCTTCAGAAGGAGAAAGCAAGAGGTCGGTAATTCCTTGAGCATCTGCCCCCCTGGCGGCCCCCTCTCCGATTTCTCCTTTCTCCTCCATCTTCACTGAGTCTTTGCACCACCCGGGATTTAGGTAGATGCTGGAGCTCAGCACCCCCGACAGCCCCCTTATGGGGTGCCGTTAGGCTTTAAAGGAGATTTGGGTTAATGTCAGCGTTCCAGAAAAGCCCCAACTCCAAGTAAAGATGCGGAAGCAAGCATTTTTCCAAAGTTCTCTTTACTAGAATAGGCAAACTGGCACATCTGGGAAAACCCGAATCTGAAAAGCCCGGGTTTTCCTTCAGTAAGTCAAAGCTCCCGAAAACCATCCCCTTTTCCCCCAGTCGATCACATGCTCCAATCAACGTCCATTCCATCTCAATCCAGCCCCCTGACCACTCCTTCTCCTGATGCTGGATCGCCCTGACCTTGACCGACAGCAAGAATGCTATTATGTCTACTAACAACCCCTCTCCTAAATCCCCCCTCCTACTTTCCCACACATGAGAAGGTGGCAGCATTGAAGCTTCCGGCCTAATATGGCTTCCAAAGCTGACAGTGCTTTGCTCCTGCTCTGGAATATGAAGCGAGTCTCCATCCCCCACCGTCGCCCTTACCTTCTAGTGAATTCTAGTGAAATTCATTGAGATGTAATTTAATTCCCAAACAGAATCCATTTCATGGCATTATATCAATATACAGTATATTATGCTAAGGTTTTCTATCTACTACAAGCAATATTCTGCTAAGATTAATTCTGACAAGAGTCAATAGAAAGGATATAGTTTGCTCCTTGGTGCAAAGGGAAATTCATATTCCACACCATTACATCAATTTATCTAGATATCAAGGACCAAGAAACATACAGGTATATGTTTCGGATAAGCTTTTATTAACAATGTAAAAGTAACTAACGACGCTTATAAAGCGTCTTCCAAGGGAACCGGAAACACCTCATAGAGGCACATAGAAATAAAGATTAAAAGCAAACACAACTCCATAACATCTCCCCTTTTCTAATAACAGCAACCCTTTCTACAAATTGAGTCTATCAGGGGGGCGTGTACATCTCCCACTCCTAGTAACGACTGGTTCTCTCACGCCTGCCTCTCTCACGCAGGCCGGATCTCTTCGCTCTCTCATGCTGGCCGGATCTCTTCGCTCGCCATTTTCTGAGGCCTCGGATGTTTGGCTATCACCCGACACACCAACTAGCTCAGGACTGTCCTCAATGTCCGACGGGCATTCGTTATTATCCTTAAGTAGGTTTGGCTTAACAACTGGGTCTGACCCACTAACTAAATGTGAGGAGTCTGGTTGCTCAGCCACACGCAAGTCCACACGGTTCCGCTGATATCGGGTTCCTCCAACCTCCACCAAATAGGAGCGAGGTGCCACTTGTTGTAAACAGGTACCCCTTTCCCAACAGCCAGTCCGATCTCCAGGCAGTGGTCTCATCCGAATTCGCTCTCCCACCCTTAGTTCTGGCAGGTCTCTTGCAGATCTATCATATTTGGCCTTCACCACTTGCCTCTTCTGTCGTAGCCTTTCCGGGACCCCATGTATCACCACGGGCTCAAGCAACTTATTTGCCACGGGTAAGGACGTCTTTAATCTCCGTGACATTAATCCTTGTGCTGGGCTACTGTCCATACCTTCGGTTGGTGTATTCCTCCAATGTAGAATAGCCTTCCATGGATCGCTACTTTCGCCAGATGCTTTCCTACATAAGTTCTTAGCAATCTTTACAGCTGATTTGGCTTTTCCATTCGCTTGCGGATGACGTGGCGATGAAGTAATATGATCAAACTCCCATTCAGCAGCAAATTTCTTGAATTGCAGATTTGCAAATTGAGGACCATTATCTGTAATAACTGTATTTGGTTGCCCGTAACGTGCAAACTGAGACTTACATCTCTTAATGGTGGTCTCAGCTGAAAGGTCTGGAAGGAGGTCAATCTCCCAAAAGTCAGAGTAGTGGTCCACTATTATCAAGTGCTCTTTCCCTGCATAATTAAACAAGTCCATACTAATGATCTGCCAAGGTCGGGATGGTATCTGATGTGCCATCATAGTTTCTTTCTGTTGCCGATATGCATATTCATTACAGATGGTACAATTACTGACAAAATCCTCAATTTCGCCTCGCATATTTGGCCGGTACAATGTGTCATGGGCTTGTCTATAGCATGCCTCCCCACCAATATGGCTTGAATGGATGCGCGATAACATCTCCGGTCTCAATAACTTTGGCACTATAACTCTTGGACCCTTATACAGAATGCCATCTTGTACAGCAATCTCATCTCTGAAGGACCAGTATTCCCTTACAGTCAGGGGAACTGCCTCTTTCACATCCGGCCACCCACTCAGCATGATATTCTTTAGTGTCTGTAGGGCCACGTCAGCATCCGTATGTTGCCTCAACTGCTGTAATTGCTGATTCGTAACATTAAGATAATCTGCTTCGTTAATTTCAGCAAAACATGTTTGTTCCTGTCGCAGCCAACAAACCGTCTGGTATTCATGTTCTTCTCCCGTAGCTGTCTGATCTACTGTGGCTCTAGTCAGAGTGTCACTGATGTACATTTCACATCCTGGCTTAAAAACGACATCCAGATTATAATGCTGTAAACTGAGCATCATGCTTTGCAAATGCTTAGGGGCACACAGAAGAGGCTTTTTGAATATAGTTATTAACGGTTTGTGAGCAGTTTCAACTGTAATTATATATCTACCATAGAGGTAACAATGGAAACGCTGGCACGCTAATACAATACTTAAACATTCTTTCTCAATCTGAGCATAGTTTAACTCTGCTGGCGAAAGCGCTCTGGACACATATGCAACTGGCTGACCTTCTTGTAACAAGCAGCATCCCAGACCGTTCTTACTTGAGTCACTTTGAACAGTAACTGTCTTTGTGACATCATAGTATTTTAATACTGGAGCGGTAGTAACCAAGTGTTTTATCTCTTGCACTGCCTGGTCATGTTTAGGTAGCCAGTGCCAAACTGCGTCTTTATCCAACAGACGTCTCAATGGCTGGAACACCTCAGATAAGTGTGGCAAGAATTTTGCTAGATATGTTACAAAGCCAATGAATCTCTGCACTGCTTTAGCATTAGTAGGCGGTGGCATATTCACAATAGCTCTGATCTTGTCTGGGTCCGCTTTTAACCCTTGTGATGTTAAAATATGTCCATGAAAGCAGACTTCTTGCACCTTAAACTGTAGCTTCTTTACGCTGAGCCTCAGCTTCACCTGCTTACACCGCTCCAATAGTGCCATTAATTTTCCATTGTGATCATGCTCCGCTTCATCATCAGTGTCACCACACCCAACTACAAGAATATCGTCCGCTATAGGCTCAATTCCGCTGAGGCCACTCAATAATTCATGCTGCTCCCTTTGATAAATTTCTGGTGCTACAGAGACACCAAAGGGCAGTTTAAGTCACCTCTTTCTGCCCCAAGGAGTCCAGAACGTAGTCATATAACTGCTCTCTTCATCCAGTTTGCACTGTAGGAAGGTATCCCTGGCATCAACAAGTGTAAAAACTCGTGCCTTAGGCAGCTTGTGCAAAACATCCTCTAACGTTGGCATTGGGTAGTGCAATCGTTTCAAGGCCATATTCAAAAACTTAGGATTGATGCAAATTCGGATCTTTTCCAACTTCCTAATCACCACCATATTACTTATCCAGTCGGTTGGCTCGGCTACTGAAACAATATGTCCCTCTGCTTCATATTTATCCAACTGTGCTTTAACCTGTGACTTAATGGCTATAGGGACATTACGCGGGGCACTTTGTACTGGAGAGACAGCGAGGTCAAGTTGGAAATGAACCTCTCCAGGCACAGATGCAATAGAGCCCTCAAACACCTCCCTATAAACTTGAAGGACTTGGTGCTTTCTCAATGGCCTCCCCAAGGCTTTGGAGGAATAGGTGTCAACATTATGTAACTCCCTCGGAATGGTAAATCGCATCAGTCCCAAATGCTCACATGTTGAGCCTGACAGTAATGGCTTTTGATCTACATCCACAATTTCAAATTCCAATTTATGAGTAACCCCATGTATTTTACACTCTGTATAAAATAAGCCTAGTGACTCCACCAGTTCCCCCGAATATAACTTCAATGTGGCACTACTAGGCTGAAGGGGTGTCTCAGGTGCCAATTTCCTTTTGTCCTTTAGGCTCATCACATCGCATGTTGCCCCCGAGTCCAACTGACAAGATTGAGTTATATCATTAAATTTAAGATTAACAAACCACTTTTTGTCCTTTGAATGTACTGCACCAATGCATTCTTTCATATAGATCGCATCAGTGGTGAACAGCGATACATCCTCTAAATCCGACGTTTGCTCGACCATATGCAACTTCCTTGCTGCCAGACACACCCCAGCAAAATGATTCAGCCTCCCACACACCCTACAGGTTTTACCATACGCTGGACATCGATCTTTCCCACATGCATGCACATTGTCACAGTATTTACACGGTGTGTGGTTATCTGCTGACAAATTGTGAGGTTTCTGTTTAAACTGCTGTTGTTGCTGACGATTCCTCATGGTTGGCTGGTGCTTGTAAGCTACATTAACACAGTTGGTCTGTTTATCTCGCTCCAACGCCATCAGCTGTTTATCTGTAAGTTCAATAGTCCGACATATTTCTATGGCTAATTGCAAAGTTAAACCATGTTCTCTTAATAAACGGTGGCATGTACTTTCCTTGGCAACTCCCAAAACTATTTTGTCTCGGATGAGTTCGTCTCTCAGGGACCCATAGTCACAACTTGCCGCCCTTTCCTTTAAGCATGTTACAAAGGCGTCTATCATCTCTCCTTCTTCCTGCGTGCAGCTGCCAAAAAGATATCTTTCATATATAACATTCTTATGCGGTCTGAAAAAAGCTTCCAAAGCGTCCAAAATAGCCTTAGTATCAGTCCTCTGTTCTTCTGTAAGAGTTAAACTATGCTTATAAATATGAAGACATTCTGCACCCATCAATCTTCTTAATGTGGCAGCTTGTACTGCTGCTGGCTTATCATCTAGGCCTGTCACCAAAGAGTAATCTTCAAACTCTGCCCTAAAATTTTCCCAATTAGTGCTAGAGTCATCACTCACTTGCATGGGTTGCGGCAATGGTATGTTATCAGCCATGGTGCTATATTTCTTACTTCAAACGCTCAACTTTCAGAGCCAAACCACTTCTGACACCATGTTTCAGATAAGCTTTTATTAACAATGTAAAAGTAACTAACGACGCTTATAAAGCGTCTTCCAAAGGAACACCCAGGAACCGGAAACATCTCATAGAGGCACATAGAAATAAAGATTAAAAGCAAACACAACCCCATAACAGTATAATGGCGTCTTCATTTGAACATGAGTTTTGTTAGAATATTCATGACTGGGAAGACATGGTAACAAGGTCAGCCAATGAATAGGCATAGCAACTAAGTTAGCCAATGGGAGCTGAAACAGAACTGAGTCTGTGCAGAGAACTGAAACTGAAACTAAGCAGTCTGTGCATGCTTGTCTGCTCTGCTGAAATGAAACTAACTGTTCTCTCCTGCCTTGTGTTGTAACTGCTACTACATTGAAGAAGAATCTATATTGGTATTGTAAATACTTCATCTGTTATTATGTATATAAAGAAGTTAATGAATCCAGCTGAATCAGTTATCTGTGTGTGCTTCTGGATTTGATTTTTGCAAGAAACTCTGATAGGTTATGGGCCCAGAACACACAGAAAGACTGAACTGTAATTAAGCTGAGAGACTGCCTGTGTTTTAAGGAGAAACCAGACAGAGGAAGCTTGCAGAATGGCTGCTGTTAAATTGAAGGAGAGCTCTCTGCCTCGTTTGGGACAGAAGAACTATATTATTTGGGCTGCAAAGATGGAATGTTTCCTGAAGGCAAAAGAGCTCTGGGATATGGTTATAAATCCATCACAGGCATTTGCAGCTGCAGAGCAGAGGCAGCAAGATAATGGCTTATATTATCTTGATTTTAGAAGATGAACAATTTCTCAATGTAGCTGATTTAAAGACTGAAAAGGAGGTCTGGCTGAAATTAAGAAATGTGCATGTGAGTTTGTCAGCATGCAATATTGTTCAATTATCAAAAAAGTTATACAGAGCCTGTTTGAAATCAGGGGACTCTGTGGAACAGCATTTTGTACAAATGCAAACTTTGTTTGTGGAATTGGAACAGCGTGGCATGCAATTTCCTGAGTCCCAAAAGGTGTTGCTAGTGTTAAACAGTCTTGATGAAACTTGGGACATTGTTTCTGCAGTGTTTGAGTGCAAACCAGAGCAGGAATTGTGTTTGGAGGCTTTAAAGGCTTGTTTGATTGCTGAGGAGCAGAAACGCCATTATAGAAAGAGCCACAAGGAGGAATTCCTGAGGTTGGGCACAGAGAGAAGAGGAACAGAAAATTCCACAGACTGGATGTCTCCAAAGAGATAAGTAGCAGCAGAAGAGATCAGATTACAGCACAGCAACAACTGAGGTGTTTCCTTTGTGGTGAAAGAACACATTTAAAGAAGGACTGTTTGCAAAGAAAAAGTTATTTGCAAGACAAGAATTATTTGCAAGGAAGACAATTGCATGATGGACAAGTTTCTGTTACAAAAGGTAGCTGTTGCAATAGCAGAGACAAATGGTTGATTGACAGTGGGGCAAGTCAAACAATTGTTAATAATTCTAAATTGCTTTACAGGTTGGCTCCAACTGAAAATACAGTACCCTTGGCAAATGGCCAGAAGGCTAAAGTAATTGGAAGAGGCAGTGTGCAAATTCCATATTTGGAAACAAGGTTTAATGATATATTATGTGTGCCTGAAATGGAGCATAATTTGCTGAGTGTCTCTAGTTTAGACAAGCAAGGATTTGAGACCACATTTGCAAATGGGAGGTGTCTCATAAAGAGAAATGGGAATGTATGTGCACAGGGCATAAAAGAGGATAATCTTTATGTGTTGCAGGGATAAAAGGTTTAATGTGCCCAAACATTTGGAAATGTGCCACAACACGATTCATGTGTTCATCTTTTGCACAGGAAGCTTGGACATGCTAACTTCAGAGTTTTGCAAAAAAATGCAAGAGTTTGCAGAAGGGTTAAATTTAAAGGGATGTAAGGCATATTTGGACTGTGCAGTATGTAAAACATCAAAGTTCAAAGCATTCCCAGTAAGCAAGAGTAGCACAAGGCAGTCAACAAGAGCTCTAGAGCTGGTACATGCAGATTTGGTTGGGCCAATGCAAGCCAGTTTGGGAGGAGCAAAATATGTGCTGGTCATTGCAGATGACTACAGGAGGTTTGGGTTCTGCTATTTACTAAAGAGTAAAATAGAGGTGCTACAGAAATTTAAGCAATGGGTAAGCTTCATAGAAAGGAGAGATAAACAACAGGTATGCCAGTTGCAAACTGACAGAGGTTCAGAATTCATGTCAGCAAGTTTTCAACAGTGGTTGGGACAGTTAGGAATAAAACACAGATGCACAAATCCATACATAGCAGCTGAGAATGGCGTGGTTGAGAGGTGGAATGGAGACTTACAAACGATGAAGGACTCACTACTGGAGGATTCTGGTCTGAGTAGGTCATATTGGGGTGAAGCCATGTTGACTGCTAACTATTTAGTTAATAGGCTGTGGAGTTCATCCATTAATGATACTCCATATGCAGTGCTACATATATGGGAGGAAGCCATCTCTGGCACATTTAAGAGTTTTTGGAAGTAATGCATGTGTTCATATTCCAAAGGCAGTTAGAAGAAAAGGACAACCAAAGGCTAGAAAGCTCAGGTTTATGGGCTATGAGCCAGGTTCAAAAGGCTATCGTTTTAGCAATGGGAGCAAGAGAATAGTGATTTCAAGGTCTGCTAGTTTTGCAGAGCAAAATTGGAACAGAATTGATGCAAATTTTTAGAATGAGTCACTTAGTGACGGTGATCCACTTAGTGATGGTAACTCACTTAGTGATGGTGTCAGCGTTCAGGGACGAGAAGCTGAAAAAGACATGAAGCAAGAAAGGGTTGAAACACAGGAGCAGTCAATGCCACACAGGTCAGAGTGATGGAACAAGGGGATTCCACCTGACAGGTATTCTGCTAGTAAAGTTAATGTGTGTAATGTATAGTATGAGCCAAGAAACTATAAGGAAGTATTGACATTACCTAAAATAGAACAAGTAAAGTGGAAAGAAGCCATGGACAAAAAAATTAAATCCATGGGTGAACATAACGTGTTCACATATATGACTTTGCCACAGGGTAGCAAAGCTGTAGGGTGCAAGTGGGTATACAAGAAGAAAGTACTGCCCAATAATGAGGTCCAGTATCAAGCAAGGTTAGTGGCACAAGGTTTTTCACAGTTGAAAAATGTGCACTATGCACTATGTGCACTATGATGAGGTATTCGCGCCAACTGTAAAGAGCAAAAGCATAAGACTCGCACTAGCATTGGCAGCGGCACAGGGCCATAAAACTTGGCATTTTGAGGTGGGGCGGGGCCAGCTGTCAAGGGGGAAAGCTGTGTGAAACAGTGCTCCAATACAGAGAGTTGCTTTCACAGCAAATTTCAATCGGTTGGTGGACTTTTCAGAGTCCCAGATCCCTTGGAGGGGGATTGGAAGAAAGGGGCGCCCTGCGGTGCAGCTCTCATCAGCAGTCGGGATAGCTGTTGGCAGGAAAGCCTCGGAGAAGCTGATCGGGGAAAGAAGTCGGCCCATAATGGTGGCCGCAAAGAAATAACAGCAGACAGCTGGACAACGATAGGGGTGGAATAGCAGGACAACAGAGAGACGGATCTGGGGTAAAGTGATCTTGGCAGCTTCTTGCAAGTGATCCGGGGTGAAAGACCTTCCTGGAGGATTTTTAAAGAGGGAAGAGGAAGAAGGAGGCCCTAGGAAGGAGGAAGTTACCTCCAAAATATAGTGGCGAATGGCAAGTTTTGGCTCAAATGAGATCATTTTAAAGTGAGAGATAACATTGGCTGAGTGAGAGAAAAGAGCCAAGGGGGAATTTTGATACCATTGACAATTTGACATCAAGGAAACAGACAATTTAAAGTTTTAGAGCGAAAGTGCTGATTAATTGGAGGTTACGGACATTCTGAAGAGAGACTGATTGCTGAGTAATATAACAGGGAGTAAGGGAGACACCTACTGGCCAAAGGAAAACCAGAGATAATTTACAGAAGGAAAGTCAACTCAAAGGAACATAAGAACTACTTTTGTGAGCTTGCTGCCAAGCAATTTATAAATCGTGGAGAAACTGTGTGTGATTTTGGGTGTGATGAAACTTGTGAAATAGTGTTCATATAGAAATAGAGAAAATTAACTATTATATTGTGGTGTTGACATGGGACACCCTTAAGAAGAAACTATCTTTATGATTAATATTTTTTTTCTTCTATTTTGATTACCATCTTTGACTATCTATTGCATTAATTGCTGATATCATTAACATCATAAGTGATTTAATTATATATATTGTCACTAATTAATTGTTGATATTGTTAAATGTTTTAGATTGATATCCTGGAAGGATAGATTGATATAAGGACACCAAAACTAAAAGACACCTAAAAATATATGATATTTAGTGTAAACTGTAAATTTAAGCACTGAAAATTGAATAGTTGAAATAGTGACAACTTGGGTGTCCTGGAGGAATATAAGAGGACTATAAGGAACTTATATACTGCTATACCTCTTCCAAGTAACTCCGATTTGGCCGGGAAAGGATTTTTTCAAAGATGACAAGCATTCCTAATCTGACAAGAATTCGCACAGGAAAGAGGCAGGGGCCCCAAACCACAACAGTGGAACTGAGTCCAGCAGGGCAAAGGTCCATTGAAGAAATAATGCAAAGGGAAAGATCAAATTCATTCAAAGATCTACAACAGATGTTACAAACAATGCAGGATGTTATGTTGAAAAACCACAAGGATTTGAAACGAGAGAAAGCAGAAGTAAGGAGTGACATGGGAGAACTGAAAGAAAAGACGAGATCAATAGACGATAAATTTGAATGCTTCCAACAACAAATTATGAAAAATGAGCAAAAATTGCAGGAGATGGAGGAGAGAATGGGAAGGGAAGAAAAAAGAGTGGAGGAGATGGAAGAAATATTAATACAAGCTAATAAAGATCTCGAAATGTCAGTCATCCACTTAGAGACAGAAAAGGTAGCCCACTACCTACGGTTACAGAATGTGAGGGAAGAAAAGAGCGAGGACCTCCCAGAGATGATGGCGGACCTATTGGCGGGAGTGCTAGGAATCGGGAAAGAGGAAATGATTAATGAAATGGATGAAATCTATAGGATCCATACTACAGTAATTATGCATGTAGGAATAATCTACCCAAAGAAGTGCATATTAGATTTGTTTAAAAATTGATTCATGATGAGATCCTGCATAGGACCAGAGAAGACCTATTAGAGCTTAGAGGAAGACAGCTGGTGGTGCTCAAACAAGTCCCTAGAAGGGTAAGAGAATTAAGATGACCCTACCAAATGCTAACATCTAAACTAACAAGAAAAAACATAAATTTCCGTTGGTTGACTCCAGAAGGGATTATGGTATCCTGGGGAGAAAAAAGGTTTAGACTGGACATGGTTAACAAAGTAGAAGAGTTCTACAGACAGAATTTTGGCAGTTTGAGTTGGAGGAAAGAGAAATAAGGGAAGAAGGAGAACTAAGAGGGCAGTCACCAGATAAGAGGGAATCTCAAATTAAAGAGAAAGGAAATGGGAAAGGAGAGAGTGTGGACAATGGGAAAGACAATGATGGTGGATGCAAAGAATACAAAGTAGTCAGACAAATGAGGGCAACAAGACCTAAGTATAAGTAGAGGCTTACAAGATGAAATAACGATCTTATCTTTAAATGTGAATGGTTTAAATGCTCCAGGAAAAAGGAATTTTTTTTTCAATAAATTGTATAAGATGAATTTGGATATAATAGTTTTGCAAGA
>WNWU01003790.1:0-10964 GCA_012654045.1 Ptyas mucosa | reverse complement strand
CCCCCCCTCAATTGGGGGCAATTAAGTGCTATCGGTGTAGACAAACAGGACATCGAGCTTCTGAGTGCCTGGCCCCTGCCCCAGTTCCACAACAACGACCCGCCAAGGCTGCACGAGGCAGGAGGGCTCCAAGGAAAGCCCCAGACACCAGCTGATTTGCCAGACAAGCCATGGAAATTCCCCTCCCCACTGAAGAGAGGGATGACCCTCCAGTTAAAGAAGCCCCTCCCGGTGTGGCTAGTGGAGATAAAGACCCGATGGTGAGTGCACCCATCCCCCCTTCTCAATTAAAGTAAAACTGGTGCTGCCAGACACAGGGAAACAAGCAGAACTGCCAGCAATAATAGATACCGGCTGCACCAGATGTTTAATCAGGCTTAAAGTGGTGGAACAATTGGGGATCAAAACAACACCCTTAAAGCACCCGATTAAATTTCACCAGGTGGATGGAACGTTAATTGGGGGAGTCCCTGCCACCCATATTACTGAACTGATTAAATTAGAGATGGGGAAAAATCATGAACTTATACAATTTATAGTAACCCCAAAAATGTCAGAATCTGTCATACTGGGCCTGGTTTGGTTGGACAAATGGGCCCCCACCATCACATGGGAAGATGGATACCAAAAAATCAGAATACCGGTTGGCCCATCACCCCCTGCCCCTCCCCCCAAACAGCAACCTACCCAGAATAACCAGCGGCCAGAGACAGCAGCAACTTGTGCAGACGGGCCTCCAGGCGAACACCAGATCCCTAAAGTGTATGCAGACTTAGCCAAAGCTTTCAGTGAGGAAGAATGTAACCTCCTCCCCCCTCATCGGCCCACAGACTGTGCCATCGAATTACAACCGGGGGCCAAACTGCCAAAACCTAGAATGTACTCCATGACACCTGCTGAGATGAGCGAGTTGAGGAAGTACATTGACAACAACCTAGCCAGAGGTTTCATCAAGCCTGCGAAATCCAGTATGGCCGCCCCAGTATTGTTTAAAGAAAAAAAAGATGGTACCTTAAGATTATGCGTTGATTTTAGATCCATCAACACCATTTGCATACAAAATACCTAACCCCTCCCACTGATGAAGGACTTGCTGAACCACCTATCGAAAGGAAAAATTTTCACCAAGCTAGATCTAAGAGAAGCCTACTACTGAGTTTGCATAAAGGAGGGAGACGAATGGAAGACTGCTTTTAACTGCCCCTTGGGCAGCTTCCAATTCAGAGTCATGCCTTTTGGACTCCAGGGGGCCCCCACGGTCTTCATGCAACTGAACAATGAAATTTTGCATGAGCATTTATATCAGGGGTTTCTTGTTTATCTTGATGACATTCTTATATTCAGCGAAAATATGGAAAACCATGTCAAATTGGTCAGACAAGTGCTGAAAAAGCTCCTAACGGGCAAACTTTATGCAAAGTTGTCCAAATGCAAGTTCCATAAGGAAGCCTTAGACTACCTGGGATATAGGGTGTCGAGTCAGGGGATCGAAATGGACCCAGGGAAGGTGAGGGCAGTGCTGGACTGGCAACCCACACGCACCCGTAAGCAACTCCAGAGCTTCCTGGGGCTTGCAAACTTTTACAGACAATTCATCCCTTCCTTCGCTGAAGTCGCACTCCCTTTGACAGAATTGCTAAAAACTGGCCCTTCTCCCACCAAGCCAAAACCTAGCCAGCCCCTAGCTTGGACAATGGACGCCAAAAATCCTTTGAACAGTTAAAATGCCTATTTGCGGTAGAGCCAATCCTACAGCATCCTGACCCAAATAAGCCTTTTGTGGTTCAGGCAGATCCATCCCACCCCTAAAAGGACCAAACAATGAAGATTGTATTGACGAATCCATTAAAGCCAATCTCTTTAACGAGTTCTTCGGCTCAGTCTTTGTAAACAGCAACAACACATACCCAATATTTCCGGAGGCTTCCAGTTTGGCGTCGTGGTGAGACAGTCAGGGAAATAGCGGGCTCTGATGAGTGCTGCAAAAACCCTGGCTGCCGAACCGCTGTCAATGGGTCTTCGGACCGGAACCATCCTGCAGGGACGGGGAAGAAAGAGACGTGCCTCAGACAACCAAGAAGAACAGGCAAGTTCCTTGGAGGTCAGAGGGAACTCTGTGAGTTGGCAGCGGGGGACGGTAGCCATGGCGGCTGCCACGAAGCTGGGACAACCGGACTAAGTGTAGAGCTGGAGGAAGAGAGGAACGGAATGGAGTTTTTTTGAAGCCGGGTGAGTGACAGCCAACTCAGGCTTGAATAACAACAAGAGAAACATCTTACAACTATAAGACCCCTAATGTGTAATAGGAGCATGGGGGCAAAGAAGATTTTGAAATGTAATTTGGAAGAGACAAAAACCAAATTGAAAACTGATTTCTGAACAAATTAATTGGAAACTTTAAACAATTAGATATGGTCAAAGGATTGGAAAGAAATAAAGAGATTTTTTTTCCCCCTTTCTTTTTTAAATTGCAAGAAAAATTAAAAGAATGGATAATAAGCTTTAAGAAAAAAAAGGGATGTACAAATAAAAGGGGAAAAAAGAAAAAAAGAAGTGAGAAGAGCTGCTTAAATTTGGACTGGACTTTAAATATGATTTGATATTTTCAATGGACCGGAAGCTGGCACCGTAGCGAAATGGACAGGGGATTTCTGAGCTCCAGAAATCCCCGCCGATAGCCCCAACACGGGACGGTCCACCTTGGACCCCACAGTCTAGTTTTGACTGCGATAGTGAGGAGCACATCCTAATGGTCTCAGGGGCATCGCAAAGCCCCTGATTGATCCAGGAAAGCTCCTTTTCCCGTGTGTGGGGTAGCAGCTATCCAAGGAGGGAGAAGGAAGAGACAGAGGATCAGATCGGTGAGAGATTTACTTTTTAAATAATACAGAGGACACCCTGTGAATAATGGACTTGGAGATTGAGAAAAAGATATAATAAGTGGTGAATTTAAAGTGAGAAAGTTTTTTTTCCTGCTATATTTTACTTGACTTTTTACTGAGAAGGACTTAATTGTTTTACTTTTATTTTTACTTTTATTGCTGACTGAGACTGGAGCCGATTTGAGAGAGAGGAAAGTCAGTAGGTGGTGTATACTGTGCCTTTTAAAAAAATAACTGGTGGACTTTGGTTGCTGTATGTGAATTGAAGCTTTTTTATTCTCTTTTTTCTTTTTCTCTTTCTCTTTTTCTCTTTTTACTTTTTCTTGGGAACTTTTTATTACTTTTAGAAGAAAGACAAGAGAGTGTACAATATTGCCACCTGCTGGAAAAGAAACTTTCTTGGGATGTTTATTCAAGTAGCAGTACAGTGATACATTGTAGACAAAACAGAGGCTGCTAGGCTGATGACCTTCTTTGCTGGATTGCCCAACACCATCAGATGCTAGTTCTGTCTTGCCCTGTCTCACTGCTTTGCCGTCCCCTATCGACTCAGTTCAGCCTGCGGATATCCGGCTTTTGCAACAGTTCTGTCTCCGTCTGGCCGACTCTATTACCCTTTTGACATCCTCTGTTGGAGTGCTGGAGGGCAAAGTGGAATCCCTCAGTAAGTCGGTCTCAGCATCACATTCTTGTAGAATCACCAGACATGCACTGGGTCCGTCCCGAATGGATAGCCATCTTCCTCTACGACCGACGCCATTAGTGAATCTCCAATTGCTCCCAGCCAACCTATGTCTGAACCTGGCCCATTCTCACTTTAAAAAGTACGACTGGACCAACCGTAAAACCATTTTAGACACATTGAGGCTTTTATCCAATTCTCACATCTTGAACAATGAGCTGTTCTCCGTGGAATGGCTTCCTAGCACATCCCACCACAAACGCCTGATTCTCAAGTTCAGCTCATCCAAGACCCCCTCGCTTTTATGTGGTCTTCGCAACCATCTGACCCACTTTGGAGTCTTTCCCCAGAGATGCTTTATAAATACTCACCTATCCTCTCTTGGGAGGAAGCCGATCAACGTGGACATTTGTCGTCGGACGGGGCCGGAGTGCAAGGACTTTCACACGGAAGCTGGTAGCCCTCTGAGGGCTTCAACTACCAGTCCCACAAATCCGCTGGCAACCCAGCAACAACGGGAGGACGACCTCCAGACTAGAAATGCTGTGCTCCCAGATCAACCCCTCTCTACCTCTGATTCTGAAGGCTTATCAGGACTCGTCCCCTTATCTCTGATCACTTGTTCCCCTCCTGCTCCGAGAATCTCGCCTCCCGAAATGCCACACTCTCAGTCCCCACAACTGGCTGGTTTGACCTTTCAGACCCCTCGGGCTCCCCCACTTTCACCGTCTATCATTATCACCAAATCACATAACGGCTGTATTTCTTTTGATGACAATAACATCATACAGATGTCTCCCCCGACAGTTCTATCTGTACGACATTCAAGCCACTACCGAGACCAGGACGATAACTTCAGTCCAAATCCGGCCTCCCACCAGAATTCTCCAAGATCTAATAATGACCCCAAAACTAAGCAAGATAATCAAGGCAAGATAACAGATTTCTTCGGTCTAACTGTCTCCTGGTCCTTCCACCAGCCCCCTGTTGCCTCCAAATGACAGTCAATGACCTACTCCCCAATTCTTCCTTGGTCCATCATGAGTTGGAACATTGCAGGGTGGGCGTCCAAAAAAGCCAACCCGGACTTTTTGAACTAGCTCAAAAACTTTCAAATTCTCATATTTCAGGAAACGTGGGAGGTTAATGACATTTTGCTATGTCGTTTTGAAATTATATCCCTGCCAGCCCCTCCCTCACTGCGTGGTGGTCGTTCGAAGGGCGGCCTTGCAACAGGTATCTCCCTGGATTTGCATGCAAACATGCCTCTTGTGGACTCTCTTCCCCCTTATGCCCAGGCAAACTTGATATCTGTCGGGAAGCTCTCGCTCCTGGTGTTTAATGTCTACCTTCCTCCCGGGGGCTCTCACCGGGACTTGGATGAGCTGTGGGCCGGTCTGGAAGACTTTCTCGCTACCATCACACTTAGATTCCCTCATTCTCTGGTTCTTCTGGCGGGGGATCTAAACACCCGCAATGCGGGGACTTGGGAAACCCTGGTTGCAACTTGTTGGTGGGCAGGCCCGACTAGGGATGACCACCCCCTGGATATCCTGAAAGGGAGAGTTTCCAAGGATCGGAAAGCTGACAAAGCAGGGACTTGTCTAGCCCTCCTTACTATCAAACTAGACCTCTTCCCCCTTAATGGCAGATGTGCCCTGGATGTCCCTGGGGAATTTACCCATCTGGCCAAAAATGGCAACAGCACAATAGACTATACCTTGGTTTTGAGAGCCTTTTTGCCATACATTTCTTCCTTCAAAGTAGACAACAGGATTTTCAGTGACCACCTTCCTCTCATTACGGTTGCACGGCTATACAGACCTCAAGACCATTTCGCTCACGTTGTCTCTATAGACTCCAATTCCAGAGGCTCCCCGATGTTGCCAAAATGGTCAAAGTCTCTTGCCCTTTTCCACGCATGCTTTTATCATCAAGAAGCAGCCAATACTTTGTCAGCCTTAATCGGCATCAAGGCTACACCCAGTGCACTACTGACCGCCTTCACTGAGTGTCTAAGCGGTCTTATAGCCTCCTTTCAGCCCCCCACCCTTACCCCTGGTAGAGTTTCCCGGAGGAAGGGAGCCCCTTGGTTTAACTCACAGTGCAAACAAGCCAGGAACAATATGAGATTTATATATTCTGCCCACAAACGAACAAGTTCATTGACACCCCCCCCCCGCCTACTTCGAGGCTAAGAAGGCATACAAGCTAGCCCTCTCAAGAGCCAAGCAAGACTGGCACCGGCTAAGGTGGAACGCATTACTAGAGGCCGTGAAATCCAGCAACCCTCGAGATTTCTGGAGTCTGTTAAACAGGAGGCCAACTAGTAGGCTCACTCATTCCATCTCTGCCACCACATGGGAACTCTTTCTATGACGAGTCTTTTACGATACCGACGTGCCAGTTTCTTCGACTTCAGGCCCCTTCCCTAACCACCTTCCCAGATGGCCTCCTGTGGAACCATCCACGATTGCCAAGCTAATCGGACAACTTAAACTTCAAAAAGCTCCCGGCCCGGATCTCATCCCAGCCAAAGCCATTCTAGCCCATAAGGACTGGTGGACCCCGGTTCTCACCGAGGTATTTAATGCGATCAACCAAACGGGCCTCATCCCCAAGCTCTGGAAGGATGCCATAATTATTCCAATACATAAGAAAGGCGTCCATTCCGATCCTGGCAACTTCTGTAACATCAGTCTTCTTTCAATTTTGGGGAAACTCTATGCCCGCTATCTCCTGTCCAAACTGGAGTGCTGGGCTGAAGAGGCCAACCTGCTCGGATATGAGCAGGCGGGGTTCCGTCCAGACCACTCTACAATTGACCATGCTCTGATCCTTCATCATCTTGCCATAAAATATTCCACCCCTAGGAAGGGTCGTCTCTGCGTTGCCTTTATAGACCTAAAGGCTGCCTTCGACAGCATCCCTAGAGCTAAGCTGTGGGCCAAACTTTCTGCCTGGGGTATTGACAAAAGATTACTCTGGCTTATCTCCCAACTGCACAACGGAACAGAAGCAAAAGTGCGCCTTACCCCGCAGGGGGATCTCTCTAACGCTATCCCCGTTAACAAGGGGGTCAGGCAGGGGTGTATACTGGCACCCTTTCTCTTTAACCTATATATCAGTGACTGGAGAAAGGCTTTTTCGGATCACATGGTCTACATCCATGCCCCTAGATTAGCTGATTATAGATGTCCGCTCCTGCTCTACGCTGACGATGCCGCAATACTTTCATTTTCCCGGGTGGGCCTACTTAGAACCTTAAAAATCCTTTCTGCCTATTGCTCTGCTAACCAACTGCATATAAACCACTCTAAGTCTAAAATCATGATTTTTGCAAGAAGCAGGAAAATCTACCAATGGAACCTTGATGGCATCTCAGTGGAACAGGTCCACAGATTTCAATATCTAGGTATCCTCTTTCAATCTAATACCAAGTGGCCTGAGCAGGTTAAGTCTCTCTGTAATAAGGCTAAGATTTCCACCCATGCCCTCCTGCACTTTTTTCATACTGAGGGAGCTCATCACATCCCCTCAGCACTAAAAGTCTACAGGGCAAAGGTGATAGCTGCTATCACCTATGGTGCCTCCCTCTGGGTCCAATCCAACATTTCTTATCTTGAGTCTGTCCACAGCCAGTTCCTACACCGTCTGATGGGAGTCCCCCCCTGCGTAAGTAATGCCGCAATTCGTTTGGAACTGGGTATATCCTCACTTGCTACAATCTTGTGGAAACGTGCAATTGGCTATTGGTTATCCCTGTGGACCAGACTCCCAGGCTATTACCTAGGCCAATGCCTATGGCGGGACCCTTTTCTTAGTCCCTGGGCCCGTAATAGCCATACAAAACTTTTGAAGATCGGGATCTCCCCCATTGAAGCTTTTATCCTAGGCCCTGATGCTGCCAAATCGTTGATCTTTCAATGGCTGGACGACATTGATAGACAACTAAATCTGGCACACGGATCGGGAACATGCTCACCGTTTTCCCTTGGTATTGTTCCCTCATCTCACCCTCTGCCTTACGTCTCCGTGTTACACTCTATCAAACACAGGCTCACATTTATGAAGGCACGATTTAATGTGATCCCCTCGAATGTCCTCGACAGTAGGCTCTCGGGGGTGTGTGTAAAATCCATCTATTGTACATGTGACGGCCGATCCCCGGAATCCCTGTTCCATATTACATTCGTATGTCCCCACTACCGGGATACAAGATCAAGATTCATTTCTCCTATTTCCCAGAGATTCCCTGGTTCACCTGATATGTTCAGCCTTTATTTCCTACTTCAGGACGCAGACCCCAACATAACTTTAAAGGTGGCAAAAAATTTTGCTGCAGTCGTGGCTGAAAAAAAACGGGGGAAGAGACGGGTAAGCCCCACAGCAGAGGATCACTAGTATTGACAGTACAGATTGTATTTGAGGCAGTAGATGGTGCACTGCCACATGATCTATCTATATTTGTAAAATATACTCCCTTTCTATGTGTATTTTAATTTGGTCTCTGACCGCAATAAAAGCTTACTTACTTACTTACTTACATTTGAGAATGTGAACTGGCGATTTATGACGTTACAATTGGAAGAGATGGGCTTTGGTAGGAAATTTATTCAGGCAATTGAAGCTATATATTCTAAACAGACAGTAAAGGTTATGATTAATGGAGAGTTGACTGATTTTGTTGAGATACAAAAAGGTACCCATCAAGGATGCCCATTGTCCCCATTGTTGTTTATTTTGACACTGGAAATTTTAAATAGAAATATTAGAGAAGAAAAAGAGATAAAAGGTATGAAAATTCGAAAAGAAGAATATAAATTACAAGCCTTTGCTGATGACCTGGTCTTTATTATTGAAGAACCACTAGCATCAATTAAAAAACTGACAAAAGCTATTGGAGAGTTTGGGGAAGTTGCTGGTTTGAAAATTAATAAAGACAAGACAAAAATAATGACTAAAATATGTTAAAAAAACAAAAAGAAGAATTGATGGAGATTTCCAAGATGCAGGTCACAAACAAGGTAAAATATTTGGGGATACATTTGACACCGAGGTGTAGTTTGCTTAAAGAAAATAACTATTGTTATGGAGTGATGGGACCAAACAACATTCCGGGTCAGTCAGAGCCAGTTTATTGCGCAAGGTTCAGAGCAGATTCATACCTGAAAGTCTGAACAACCAAGAGCTTTGACACAACTGTTTATATATGTTTTCAAGACAAAGGAGTTGGTGATCTAATACATTTTCCATATATGGTAAAATTACATTTGGTATCAAATAAATGAGCTCATACATTTATTCCATATATGGCTAACATACATTTATTATAAAATAATGGACACTTCCTCATTACTAAAACATTAGCTTCTAGTTTATAAGATTATTTTCAGCTAGACCACTTTCCTAAGTTCTGTAAGTACTAATGGATTTTTTACTGCTGTCCTTAGGTAATAATTAACTCTTTGCCCCATACATTTCTTTGTGTGGATGACAGTGAGGCTTTTCAGACATTCTCTATATGGCTGCCCTTCCATGACAGCTAGGCCTCCTCAGAAGATATATTACCAATAATGGGGTTTAATATAATCTCCAGCAAACACGTTTCTCTCAAACCAGCACATTTTCTTTCTTACAATAATGTGAATAAAGAGGGCCCTTCAGTGCTCATCCAGCTGAACCCGCATCATCTACATTATTCTCCCCTCTGAAAGTTTTTTTCAATGCAGAAACTTTCATTCCCAGACTCCATTTCTACATATGTGTCTTTTTCAGAGTTTTTATCTTCCAGAAAATGCTGTCACAACTAATTCCTTCTCAGTCTGTATCTCTTTCATTGCTCTGATAGATAGCTGTTTCAGCACCAGGATTGCACAAGGAATAAAAGCTAGGCCTGCCACAGCACATATCAACAAGACTAACATTTGTTTAATCCACCCGGATCCAGGCACCCAAGAAAACCACATGTCAGTTGTTTGTAACCTCTGACCTATCTTGGATGCCCTATCCTGCAATTCCTTGGCAACTTCTCTGACCACATCTGATTTATTCATATAGAAACAACAATCTTCTCCCAGAAATACACACACATCTCCTCTCTCTGCGGTTAGGAGGTCTAAGGCACGTCGATTTTGTAGGACCACTGCTGCCAATGAATCTATCTGGTCTTGGACTTCTACCAGGGTTCCAGCAATTTGGTTCAGGCTTTCTTGGAGCTCCTCTGATAATTGCTGAAACTGTATTACTGAGTGTGTTACCCCACCTATGTTCCAACTGCAGTTCCTATCCCCGTGATTACTAATAGTGGGACTAGGACTGGCGCCCATTTCTGAACATGTCCCATGATAGGAACAGGGATGGTATGTTCTCCACTGACAACACCTATTTTAGGAAAAAGGTGTACTAGTGTGCATGTTCCTGTCCAATTTATTGGCAAACATAAATACGCATCCTTCCTTCATAAGAAGAATACTCCTTCAATCTATAGCTGTATTGGAATATTTTGAGAAGAATAAACAGATCACAGCAATGCTGGTGTGTTGGGCTGTGAAATATGCCCTGACTTGAAGGATTTGGAATATTTTATTAAGGACTGTGATAAATCTGGATCTAACTGTAAACGTAGAAGTTTTATTGAATATACTAAACTGGAGCTTCCTGTTTGATGGTAATAAATATAAGGCAAAAGAACTATGGATCTAGAGCAATTGCAGCTGATCTGGTGGTTTCCCTAATACGTTTGATGAATCTACTAATTTAATTTCTGACTGGATTTGATGGATATTATTACAAATATAATCATAAAGTCACTCGGGGTTTTTTTTTTTATAAAGAAGCAACTTTCTATTTAGGTGGGTAGACGTAAATGATGAAGATATTCTATATGCTGTTGGAAGATGTGAAGACAAGAAGATTAGCAACTGGTTTAATCTAGTATGAAGAATTTAAAATGTTTGATATAGTTATTAAATGACGTTTTATCTGTATTGATAAATTAATAAGAGGTTTGATTGTTATATTCTTTTTTTGACTAAAAAATTTATTATTATTGTTTTTTTTATTAAGTGTTTTAACTATAACTGGACCTTGATGGTTTAAAAATGGAGGACGGAAGACTTTATATAGTATTTTATTTTAAATTTGGGGGGGGTTTTTGTTTGAGGGTTTTTTAATTTTTCTTTGTTGTTGGGTTTTTTTTCTCTGTTTTAAATGAAAGAAGTTATAAAATATCTTGTTAGATCGTATAGACTTAATAATTTGCTAAGTATTAATTAGTTATATTGAGTAATGATAGGTTTGATTACGTAATACTTAACTGTTTTATTAACTGCTGTAACTATAAATGGAGACATGGAGATTAATTCTGTTGAATTAGATGGAATAAGAAGAAAGAAGAC
>WNWU01003776.1:0-13391 GCA_012654045.1 Ptyas mucosa | reverse complement strand
GACTTTTTGGTTTGCCTTTGGGCTGTTTGAACCGTGCACAATAAACCATTTCTTTTCCTGCAACAGAAGGCCTATAGAATCAAACTGAGGAGCAGCTATTAAGATATCCTCCATGTAATGATAAACCAAATAAGGTGGAAATTTCTCACGAAATGGCTGAAGTGCAGTGTCCACAAAATACTGGCAGAAAGTAGGAGAATTAAGCAGGCCCTGTGGTAAAACACGCCAATGATATCGTTTGGTTGGCATGCTATTATTAAAAACAGGAACAGTAAAAGCAAATTTTTCTTTATCCTGTGGTTGAAGCGGAATAGTAAAGAAACAATCTTTCAAATCGACAACCAACAATTGATAAAAATTAGGAATTAGATTAGGATTAGGAAGACCACATTGCAAAGGACCCATCGGCTGAATACAACTGTTTATAATTTGCAAATCATGTAATAATCTCCATTTCCCACTTTTCTTTTTAATAACAAAGACAGGAGTATTCCAGGGGCTAGTAGAAGGTTCAATATGACCAGCAGCTAATTGTTCCTGAACAAGTTGCTGTAAAGCAGATAATTTTTCCACTGAAAGAGGCCACTGCTCCACCCACACAGGGGCAGTAGAGAGCCACTTAAGGGGAAGAGCCATCATCCAAAATCAATTTTGTATTCAAAAAGGAAAGGAGGTCCCAACCCCAAATATTAGTATGAATATCTAAAATATAAGGTTGCAGGGCAAAGGACTTACCAGCTGCTGTGGAGAATTGAATATCACGCACACTCTGCCAGGCTGGAGTTGAATCACCTACACCCCATAAAGAAGAAACTGACTTCTTAGGCCATTGGACAGGCCACTGTAAAGATGAAATAACAGTAACATTGGCTCCAATATCAAGCAACCCTTGAAAAGGTTGCTTATTCAAATAGAGAGTTAACAAAGGACAAAAGGAAGTAACAGACTGAAGTAAAGCCACAGAAGGAGAGGTAGAACCAAAACCAGCATCCCCACGTACCCCTGTGCCAGAACAAGGGACTTGATAGGGAAGCAAAAGTAATTGAGCTATAGAGGATTGTGCAGGAAGATTTTGAGGTAAATTCACCCAAGCCTGAATAAAAAAAGTTCCAGTGTAATCAGAATCAATAACACCAGGGACTACAAAGCATCCTTTTTTATGAGCTGAAGATCGAGGCAAGATAAGACCCACTAAACCAGAGGGAAGAGGGCCTTTAAATTGAGAAGGAATCAATTTAACCTCCAAAGGAAATTTAAATTCCACAGATTCTTGAGTTATTAAATCGAGCCCAGCATTACCTGCTGTGGCTGGTGCTGCAGAGGAAAGGCTGGGGGAGGAGACATTACTAGGGGAAAGGCACTTTTTTGGCTCTGGGTGGGTGCTGCACCTATTGGCAAGTTTCCCGACCGAAAACAGCACTGATTAGCCTAATGAAATCCTTTTTTACAAATTGGACATTTTTTAGAAGGGCGATTTTGAGAGGCTGCAGGAGTTGAGCGACAGTCCTTTTGAAAATGTCCAGGTTTACCACATTTAAAGCAATTGCCAGCAGAATGTTGCCCTTTTTGTATAGCAGCAGCTAAAAGGTGCATTTTATATGTTTGAGAACCAATATCCTGGCAGACCCATAGCATGTCAGCCAAAGTATAATGATTGGTAGCTTTTAAGGGCTGCAAGGCTCGCTTACAATCAGCATTGGCATTTTCAATAGCTAATTGCCGAAGAAGCTCCCCTGCAGCTTCTTGATGGTCAAATTGTTGACGAATAGCTTTAGACAATCTCTCTACAAAATCAGCATAGGGCTCACTAGCCCCCTGTCTAATGTTGGGAAAATTTGCTCGTGGTTCCCCAGCCTGTGGCACCTTTAAAAAGGCACGAAATGCACATTCAGAAACAATAGTTAAGGTGGCTGGGGGAAGCCCAGTTTGGGCAGGAATTGTAGCAAATTGACCTGAGCCAAAGAGTTGTTCCACTGTGTATGCTCCCCCACTTCCCAAAGCAGCAGCCTGGGCATGTCTCATAAATTCACTTTCCCAAACAACATATTGCATTGAAATTAAAATCATTCGGAAAACTTGCTTCCAATCTTCAGGAACCATGTCAGGTTCCGATGTCATCTCAAATAAATTGCACTCCCAAGCAATTAGTCTTTGCTGAAATATTTCATTTATTGAGAACGACAGATCTGGTTCCAACTTCATCGAAGCCAATACTAACCCTCTGACCCCAAAACCTTCCCCTTCCGTTCCCCCAAACCTCAACTTCTTATTGGCCATCTTCCAGCTCAATCTTCTCAGCTCCTGCCTCCAACCCAAGGAATTACCCCCTCCCATCCCATCTCCAAGCAACACTATCTACAAAAAGAATAAGTAGGTAAAAGTTCAAGCCTCATCTCCTCCTCTTTATGGCAGCCTTGAAAGGCTGACATCTGGCCCCTCTCCCTTCATTTCTCCAGGGAGGCCTGTTTCAAGAAAAGAAAACAAATTAAGTACCGTTATCCCGTCCAAGGGTGTGTTCCCCCCTTCCCGGCTTTCCCGGGTGATCTGCATGGAACTTGGCTATAAGGCGGTCAGCTTGGATGATGAAATGCTGTTCGGGGTCAGGATGCTTTAGGACAGGCTCTTTTGCAAACATCTGTTTTAGTGATTCGAAGGCCCGTTGGCAGGTCGGGTCCCACTGTAGGGGTTGTCCCAGGCGGGGCTTCGATGCCGGATTCCCTGTCTTCAGGAGGTCCATCAGAGGTTTGGCAATTCTTGCAAAGGAGGAGATGAATTGTCTGTAGAAGTTAGCGAACCGTAAGAAACTCTGCAGTTGTCTACGTGTGCAAGGGGGTTTCCATTGTAGAACTGATTGTACTTTGGCTGGGTCCATCTCTATCCCCTCGTTTGATATTCGGTAACCTAAGTAGTCTAGGCGTGATTGGTGGAATTCACATTTTGACAGTTTGACATACAGGTTCGCCCTCAGCAGTTTCTCCAATACTTGGCAGACGAGGGGTAAGTGTTCATCTAAGGTTTCCGTGTAAATGAGAATATTGTCCAGGTAGACGAGGACCCCTTTGTAGAGATGCTCATGTAGCACTCCATTTATCAGTTGTATGAACACCGCCGGGGCTCCCTGCAGTCCAAAAGGCATCACCTTAAATTGGAAACTTCCTAGGGGGCAGTTGAATGCTGTTTTCCACTCATCTCCTTCTTTGATGAGTATTCGGTAGTAGGCTTCTCGGAGGTCTAGTTTGGTGAAAACGTTTCCTTTGGCCAGGTGGGATAGCATGTCCTTCATGAGGGGAAGGGGATATAAGTTGTGTACGCAGATGGCGTTGATCCCGCGGAAGTCCACCAGCAAACACATAGAGCCGTCTTTCTTCTCTTTAAAAAGGACCGGTGCCACGACCCGTGGTTTAGCTGGCTCAATGAAGCCCCTTTGTAGGTTCTTGTCTATGTAGTGCCGCATTTCTTGCATCTCGCGGGGCATCATGGCATATAGTTTAGGTTTAGGTAGTTTGGCTCTGGGGATGATCTCAATGGCGCAGTCGGCCTCGCGGTGGGGGGGTAGAACGTCACACTCGGCCTCGCTAAATACCTTTGCAAGGTCTTGGTACTCCTCTGGGATTTGTTTTGTGTCGTGGGAGCTGTCAGATGCGGCCGCCAGTTGCTCTGTCGTACTCTCGGGGAGGGGCCCTTGCATTGGCGGCTTCTTCCTTTGCCGTGGTGGGAAAGATCAGGGCTTCTGTATGGGGGCCATCCCCCCTGGTAGGAGCGGTAGGGGTTGGGCGCCCTTTGCGATCCTCAGCCTGCGGGTTCCCTCTTGCCACCAGATGATTGGGCCCCATTTGTCTAGCCATGAGAGTCCTAGTATGACTGGGTCTGTCATTTTGGGGGCTATTATGAATCGGATCTTTTCCCAGTGGTCTGCTAGCTCCAGCCTCACTGACTCAGTCAAGTGTATGGCGTAAGTCCCCCCCCACTAGGGATCCATCGACTTGTTCAAATCGGATTGGGTGGTTCAGTTTTTTGGCACGGATCCCCAACTTTAGGACTGTGGGTAGATTAATCAGGCACCTTGTGCAGCCTGAGTCTATTAGGGCTTGGAAAGTCCCTTGGGTCCCTTTTTTCGGGGCTGTTAGGCGTATAGGGAAAAGAAAAGGATGGATGGGTCCACTCACCATTGGGTTGTCTTCACCCTCGTCCTCGCTGTCATATGACACGGGGGATTGATTTCCCTCATCTGGGGCCCCTCTGGCTTCGGTCAGGTGGGCGAAGACTTCTGGGCCCTCGGGGGCTTTCTGTGGTGCGTTGGTGGCGTGTTTGGGTCCTCGTTCCGGGCGTGCCCTGGGCGGTGGGTCTGGCCTCGGTCTCGGGGTTCCACACACTGCTGCCAGGTGACCGATCCCCCCGCACCTGTAGCACCTCAGCAGGCTCCGTGGGACGACTGGTCTCTGGGTGGGCTGTGGTGTTGCGGTTCCTCGTCTGTCTGGTGGTCTCTGGTCAGGTTGGCCTCTCTCCCTGCTACCTGGCTGCTCCAGCATGTCGTTGGCCCGCAGCCCCCTGTTGACTTTTATTGCTACTCGGAACCATTCGGAGAGTCGGTTCGGGATGTCTCGATAAGCGGTCACTTGGGCAAGTCGCTTAACCAGGTTTGTTCTAAAAAAGTACACCAGTAGTCACTCTGGTAAGGGGGGTAGAGTCCCAATGACTCTCCTGAACTCACGGATATGCTGTCTGATAGGTTTCCCCTTCTGCATTAGGTTCCTGAGCTCGTCTTCCATGTAGGGGTCCTCCTCTGCCTCTTCGAACTGGGTTTGTAACAGTTGCAAGAACCCACCTGCGTCATGCAGTTGGGGGGCCCTGTTCTTGTATAGGGCTGCTGACCACCTTTTTGCTTCACCCTCCAAACCCTCTGCAATGGCACTGACTAGGGCTCTGGGGAATGGATAGAGGTGCCTATAACGTTCGATGTAGATCTCAGCTGTGTCGAGGAATTGCGCCAGCTGGTCTGGGTCACCATCGAACTACCCTCTGAAGCGGGGTGGGTCCTCCCTCGCTGCTCTATCTTCCCAGTGCGGGGCTCCGTAAGCCTGCTCTTGGTGCTACAGATCGTCTTCCTCTTTCCTCATTCCAGGGTAGGGAGGTGGTGTCCTGTCCCGGCGGCTCTGCCCGCTTTGCAAGGGGGGAACCCATGGATGCGGTTTTGGGCTTCCTCTCCTTTTTCCATGGGGGGGAAGGGCTGTGCCTTCGCCTAGGGCGAAGTCTCAATTCGGCAGGCTCACCTGGTCCCCCCCCCTCCTTTGGCCTGCATGATGGCTCCTCCTCCAGAAGGGTGGCACGGTCAAATTTCTCCTTCAATTCATCTATGGGGCCCTGGCGTGGGTTCCCTGAAGCTTCTTGGTGCCTGGCCTGCTGCCAGTCCAGTAGCCAGTCCACCCTCCCCAACTCGCTTAGGGGTTTCCCCTTCCCCTGAACGTTCAGGAAAGGAAATTCGGCCTCTGCAGATTTTGGCAAGAGCCCCGGGTACTTATCTCTCTTCTGCTTAGCTCGCGTCCCGGCCAGAACTTGGCTGTCTTGCAGCTTCGTTGGGGGAGGGAGGAGATGAGGCCCCGAGGTATCCAAGCTGGCTGGAGTCAAGACTGGCTCTTTTCCAGTTGCTTGAAGTAAACTTTCCTGGGACAGAGCACTTTCTGCCATGGCGTCCGGGCTGCTTCTCCACCCAGTCCAAACATCTAGGAGGGAGGTGGAAGCTTTGAAGTCAGCCAGCCTGGCTTGGAAAGGAGTATTGGCTATCTGTCATGTTCCGATGTCATCTCAAATAAATTGCACTCCCAAGCAATTAGTCTTTGCTGAAATATTTCATTTATTGAGAATGACAGATCTGGTCCCAACTTCGTTGTAGCCAATACTAACCCTCTGACCCCAAAGCCTTCCCCTTCCATTCCCCCAAACCTCGACTTCTTATTGGCCATCTTCCAGCTCAATCTTCTCAGCTCCTGCCTCCAACCCCAGGAATTCCCCCCTCCCATCCCATCTCCAAGCAACACTATCTACAAAAAGAATAAGTAGGTAAAAGTTCAAGCCTCATTTCCTCCTCTTTATGGCAGCCTTGAAAGGCTGACAACCATAGTATATCCATTTTTTATTCCTTCTACCAAGCCTCTGGCGAAATTGCCACTGATGCCATACTCTGTAATAGCCTTTTTTAGTTCTCTTAAAATTTGATAAGGTAATCCTTCCCATTCTGCAATCTGCTGTCCTGCCAATTGGCCCTGGCCCTAATGTAGAGGACATACAGACAACAATTCAGCAAGTTCAGCCCCAGGCATGGAAGAATCCCGTTTACAGAATTCCACCATTTTTTGAAAAGAGGACTGAACAGCAGAGTTAGAAATCTTAGTAATCTGACCTGTGTCAGGAGGAGCTGAAGCAGGTGAAGTTACATAGTCTGGAGAGGAAGGAGGACAGACAATAGCATTGGAATAACGTGGAGGTGAAGGAGTTAAAAGAGACAGTTCAGGAATTCCAAATTTTTCCACTGCATATCTACATAAATGCCAGACATGCAAAATCTCTACCTTAGCTCTTGGCTCAGCATGTAAAACCTTCCCAATTTTTTCCCAATCAGATAATCTTAAAGACCCCTTTTCAGGATACCATAAACACTGATTTGCAATCTCCTGGACCAGCCTTAAGAGACTGCGTTGTGACACATCAGTGTGATTTTTCTTAAGTAAATAGCTTAATTCTTCAGCATGCTTTCTTTGTCCCTCAGAAAGCGAGGCCCCCATACTTACAGAAACCTTTAGAAGGTTGAAGAAGCCACAAGGGCTGATGGTACACCAGTCCTTGCCGGATGAAGTAAGGGTCCCTGTTCCTCAGACGCCACTTGTAGAGTGACCACACACACAAAGGTTGAGGATATATGTGGTAACTTTATTGTCTTACATAGTGACATTATATAGTTTGTTACTACAAGTAACAGCAGTACTTGGCAGCATCTCATTGGCTCACAGAATCTTTTAGGTAACTAGAATCTTTACTGTTTGTGTAAGCACTTATAATGTTATCTAGGGTTAACACACATCCCACTTCCTACCCTCCTGTTCCTCTTGTTTATAGAGTTAGGGTCTAATGCCATTTCCTGGCGCCTACATGTGAGTAACCTTCCTTATCTGAGGTTTTCCATCCAAGATAAGGAAACAGTCCTACACATAGCAGACTACAGGCTCCTACACTCTAATATTGGCTTTCTTGGTGTGATGAATAATTGGGACATTGGGATCTGGATAGATTACTGAGTAACCTTTTAATTCATTAAAATAAGGCAAAATGGTACAACAGGGGAAATAAATGTATTATTAAAAGAAATATTATTGTTGCTCTAAGGTACACTGGAAATTATGACAAGGAATCATAAGGAGATAAAGGAATTAATACATGACGTAGTTGTGAGACCAGAAAATTATGAGCAAATGACACTGAATAAGGAATATAAAATCCAGGAAGTAGAGGAGAAAATAGAAAGAAAAGAGGGACAGGGGAGGAAAAATAACAAAGGATATAAAAAGAAAAAGAAGAGATAGTAAAAGCTGATGAAATAGAAAAGGTAAATTACACTTTAAGAGATCAAAAAACAGAAGAGGATACATGGAAAGACATCCCTGAAGTAAGGAAAGGATCATTGAAAGGTCTACTGAAGGCTCAACAGGGTGAAGAAGTGATAGAGACAGATGAAATACTTAGATTAAACGTGAATGATAAAAAAAGATATAAGACCCCAAGGGACGAGTATGGGAGATGTGCCAAGAAGTCAATAAGACACGAGATACGAAAATGGGCAAGAAATGAGGGATAGATGTAGAATACAGTCTAATATAGGAGTTGTTCTATTAAAAATTAGTATAGAGATAGAAACTAGAAATGGGGAAAATATTACTCTAACTTGGGAACTATATTATTAATGGTTAGAAAATAGAAGCAGAAATTAGTTATTTAGAATCAAGGAGGATATGTAAACAAAGATGAAGTAATTGTAATTAACTAATGAATATTGAATAATTAGGATAAGTAAACACTATGACTTGGAGGATAATGGTTATAAATGTGATGTTTACATGATGTTTATAATGTCTGATAGTATAAATTGATTATAGAGAAAAATGAACAGAGCGTTTAATTAAACAATGGAAAATGTTTAATAAGAATAAGTGAAGACCATGGCGAATAGATTTTGAGAATAACAGTCATAATTATTGTGTGTACAAGATTTATTATGTGTATGTAAACAAGATTGTACCCAGAGAGTACACTGCTATTGCGAATATGGAAATTGTATATATAACAAAGAAAATTGCATAATAAAAATAGTAATTAAACATGTCAATTAAAATAAATACCAGGATAAATTGCTGTGATATTAAAGAATATTAATACTGGTAGTACTAATGCAATTGTTTTAGACTAAGTGACAATTTGCTAGTGCAGCTGACCTTTCTTGACATTTCTCTCTGCTGTACACATGAAAATGTATTTTTTAAGGTGGTGACACTTGTGAGTGGTATTTGGTGGGACAGAGGAAATTTGTTGTAAAATTGGTTGTCTTTTAGCTGTTTGTACTTTAAAACTTGGCTATGGAATGTGTGTCTTGATAAATATTTATAGATTTGGTTAGAAATTTTTCACTCCATACATTTTATTGGATTCAATTTAAATTCAGAATTACTTTAAAGTTAAAAAAACCTTAATGACCATGTGACTTACTTATGAGCTGCAACTATTCGCTTAACAATGGTGGCAAGAAAGGTCATAAAGTGGGTGAAAGCTCACTGAACAGCTGTCTTGCTTAGCAATGGAGATTTGAGGCTCAATGGTGGACATACAGTAAGTCGAGGGGTACCCTTACCCTTCTCTTACAAGTGTGTCAATCACCGGTAATCCGGCAGGCCTTTGCTCTCAAATTGTCAATCTGGTCCACAGTGATTGACATCCACTGTTGGAGGATGGATTGAGTAAAATGCATCAAAACTCACTTTAACAATGTTCTTGCTTAGCAACCAAAATTTTGGGCTCAATTGTGGTCGTAAGTCGAGGACTATCTCTGCCTTCCTCTGCATGGCAGCCTTGTCCTAGTAAGCTCCTTCCCTTTTCTGGGAATTTTCCTCTCTGTTAGAGGCACCAAAATAACCCAGATGATATAAGGTCTCCTGCTGGAGCAGGGGGTTGGACTAGATGACGTCTGAGGTCCCTTCCAGTCCTGGATTGCTGCGCTGTTTCAAAGCGTCCTCTGAAGCTGCATCTAGTGCCAGGGTTTGTGGTCCTTCCTTCCTCTCCTTTTTCTCTCCCTCCCTCCCTCCCTCTATCCATCCATCCATATCTCATTCACTTAGCCTTTCCTCTTTCTTTCTTTCTTTCTTTCTCTCCCTTTTCTTTCTTTCTTTTCTTTCTTGTTGCCCTTCTCCCTCTCTCTCTCTCTTCCTTTCTCTCTCTCTCTCCCTCCCTTCCTCCTTCCCTCTCTCCTTCTAAGGCTAGGATACCCACACAAAACAAAAACTCCTTTGGATGAAGCCGGTTTATTTACCGTCCCCCACCCCTGCTCTTCCCTTCCAACCAAACCCGGGCAGCAGTCGCAGCAACAAACACTGCCCGTTCGGTGTCAGGGAGGCATGTACATCTACCATTGTACATAAATGGTGAGGAGGTGGAGAGGGTGGGTAGTTTTAAATTTCTGGGCACTTATATCTCGGAGGACCTCTCATGGACTATGAATGATAACATGCTTGTGAAGAAGGCACAGAAGAGGCTGTACTTCCTGAGAATGCTCAGGAAGATGAATCTATCTCAGCATCTACTTCTGTCCTACTATCGCAGCACCATTGAGAGTGTCCTGACATACGGCATTCTTGTATGGTATGGGAGCAGCTCTGTAGTGGACAAAAAATCTGTACAGAGAATCATTAAAAGTGCCCAGAATATCATTGGACTCCAGCTACCAGCCCTGGAGGACATCTTCGAATCTCGCTGTTTGAGAAAGTTGCATAACATTCTTCCCATCCTGCTTACAATCTTTTTCGACTGTTGCCTTCTGGCAGAAGATACAGAACAATTAAAACTCAGACCACACGTTTTCTGAATAGTTTTTATCCCAGAGCTATAATTGCACTCAACAATGAACTAAAGGGCCACCATCAGTGAGCTGTTAGACAGTATTACTTGGTCTGTTGTGTGGATGTTTGGGTGGTTTAGGGGTGGAGAATTGTGGTGGGTGGGAGTGTGTTTGGAGATTGTTATGTGTGTTGGACCTGGTCTTTGGGTGTTAAGTGAATTTTGTTGTATGGGTATACTGTGTATACACGTACAATGACAATAAAGTTACTTATTTTATTTATTTATTTTATTATTTATTTATGATCAGGTACAGGGGAGCTTTCACCCCCTCCCCTTCCTTCTCATAACAAGTGCCTGAGGCCGTTTGGCTGCAGCACCTCCCCCCTCCCAGACCCTGAGATCGATTGCACCGTGGCTTCTGGCTGCCAGCATTGGCAGTTAGCTGATTGGCTGGCAGCTAACTGACCCAGGCAGCCAAAAGCCTGGGACAAAAGCTGTTTTGGTGAATAGGCCATGCCGAAGGGCGTGGGATGGAGGGGCCATGGCCCATTGGCCAGGGGGAACAGCTAGGGGTGGACCAGCCGAGGAGAAAAGCTAGAGGTTAATGTGCAGAGGCGGGACCCTGGCAGAGAAGCAGGTGCGGCCAAGGGTAGGAGCCTAAAAGACCTAGACCAGTGATGGCTAACCTTCTTGCCATCACGTGCCAGGAGAGGGGGGGCGGGGGAGGGTCACGCACGCACGTGCCCATGTGCATGCGCATGCGCGTGCAACCCCCCCACTCCTGGCACATGATGGCCTGGTAGGCCCGTTTTTCTTTCTTACCTGGTTCCAGATCCTCTCTATTTGTCTGGGAAGGGCGAAAACAGCCTTTCCCACTCCCTTGGAGGCCCTACGGAGGCTGAAAGGGCCCATTTCCCAACTCCCGGTGGGACAGGAAGTGACATTTTTTGCTGTCCCCAGCCCCCAGAACCTCTCTAGGAGTCTCTAGGAGCCTCTCTAGGAGTCTCTGGAGTCTGGGATGATCTCACCCAGCGGCTTCACATAAATGTTGAACAAAAGGGGCGAGAGGACCGACCCCTGCGGCACTCCACAAACGAGAGGCCTCGAGGTCGACCTCTGCCCCCCTGTCAACACAAACTGTGACTGGTTGGAGAGAAAGGAGGAGAACCACCGCAACACAGTGCCCCCCACCCCCAACTCTTCCAGCCGGTGCAGCATGATACCATGGTCGATGGTATCAAAAGCCGCTGAGAGATCTAATAGGGCTAGGACAGAGGAACATCCCCTGTCCCGAGCCCTCCAGAGATCATCAACCAACGCGACCAATGCCGTCTCCGTGCTGTGCCCAGACCTGAAACCCGACTGGAACGGATCCAGATAAGATGTTTCCTCCAGGAATTGTGGAAACTGTTGCGCAACCACACTCTCAACAACCTTCGCAATGAAGCGGAGGTTGGAGACAGGACGATAGTTAGCTAATACTGCCGGGTCCAGGGAAGGCTTCTTGAGGAGGGGCCTCACCACCGCCTCTTTCAAGGCGGCAGGGAAGTGACCCTCACTCAAAGAAGCGTTGATAATACCCTGGAGCCAGCCTCGTGTAACCTCCCGGGAGGCCAGTACCAACCAGGAGGGACACGGGTCCAGTAAACATGTGGCCGCACTAAGTCTCCCCAAAATCCTGTCCACATCATCAGGAGTCACAGAGTCAAACTCTTCCCAGATAACATTCTCAAGACTATTCCTTGTCACCCTGCCCAGATCTACCCAGTCGGAGTCCAAATCCCCCCGAATCTGAGCAATTTTGTCATACAGGTATTGTCCGAAATCCTCCGCCCTGCCTTCCAAGGGATCCTCCCGCACTCCCGCATGAAGCAGAGAGCGGGTCACCCTGAACAGGGCGGCCGGACGATTCCCTGATGACGCAATAAATGCGGAAAAGTAGTTCAACTTTGCCGCTTTTATCGCCACTAGGTAGGTCTTAATATGCGACCTTACCAGTGTTCGATCAGATTCAGCAAGACTGGCCCTCCAACCACTCTCCAGGCGTCTTTTCTGGCGCTTCATCTCTCTCAGCTCCTCGGTAAACCAGGGAGCCGCTCGAGATCCGTACCGGGTCAGAGGCCGCAAAGGCACGACTCGATCCAAGGCTCCACCAGCCGCCCGATTCCAGGCAGCTACCAGGTCCTCGGCCGAGTCGTGTGCCAGATCCTCAGGAAACGGCCCAAGCTCCATCTGGAACCTATCAGGATCCATCAGGTGCCTGGGGCGGACCCATCTAGTTGGTTCCGCCTCCCTGCGGCGGGGTGTAGCGGTTCGGAGATCTAGGCGAAGGAGCGAGTGATCAGACCATGACAAGGGTTCTATGTCTATACCCCCTATAACCAGATCACTCAACCACTGGCCAGAGACAAAAATCATGTCCAGAGTATGCCCCCCCCCCATGAGTGGGGCCATGAACTAATTGGGTCAGTTCCATGGCCGTCATGGAAGCCATGAACTCCCGAGCCACCTCAGACGTTTCACCAACGGAAGGCAAGTTGAAGTCACCCATGACCATGAGCCTGGGTGTATCCACTGCCACCGTGGCTATCACGTCGAGTAGCTCAGGCAGGGCTGTTGCCACGTGGCAGGGAGCCAGGTACGTGAGCAGCAAGCCCAACTGAACCCCATGACCCCATTTCATAAGGAGGGACTCACATCCGGCAATCTGTGGCACAGTGGTCTCCCTCGGACCTAGATCTTCGTTAATAATAACCGCTACCCCCCCGCCCCTCCCCTGGGCCCTTGGCTGATGGAATGCTCTGAAACCTGGTGGGCACATCTCAACCAGAGGGACCCCTCCCTCTGGACCCAGCCAGGTTTCCGTAATACCTGCCAGGTCCGCTCCCCCCTCCTTTATAAGATCACAGATGAGGGGGGCCTTATTTACCACGGACCTGGCATTGCACAGCATCAGCTGAAGGCCCAGATCCTGAGTATCTGTGCTACCTAGTGTCCGAGTGGAGCTTTGGAGACCGGGGCGAGCAATCGCTCTCAAATAGCGAGTGCGCGCCCCCGACACATGATGTGGTCCCCTGCTCCCACCATATCTGCCCCTCCCAACTACCGTGCTGATGGTGCAACCCTCATAAATATGATCCTCCGTCCCCCCTCCAATCCCTCGTTCTGCACCCCCCAAACCGTTACCCCATGCCGGGCTAGGCTCTGACCATGGAGGATGACCCCCCATCCCCATCGGTCGTCTTCTCAATTCCCCTTAAAAAATTATTACAAACCCCCCTCCCCGGATCCCTTAA
>WNWU01003775.1:0-21423 GCA_012654045.1 Ptyas mucosa | reverse complement strand
CAAGAAGAAATTCAAAATTGGGAGAGTAAATTGCAAAGAAAACCAGGAGATGAACAAACAAGAGTAAAATGGATAGCGGCAAAACATAAGTTAAATATTTTAGAACAAGGGCAATATGTAATGACTCTAAAATATATAAGGCAGAATTATTTCGAACATGCAAATAAACCGGGGAGGTGGTTGGCATACAGGTTGAGAAAGGAAAGAGAAAAAAGAACAATTCAGAAATTTTTTTTAAAAAAAATTGATTTATATGCCGCCCTTCTCTGGAGACTCAGGGTGGCTGACAATGCGCTAAGCAATAGCCTTCATACTTTTGTATATTTTTATACAAAGTCAGCTTATTGCCCCCACAAACTGGGTCCTCAATTTACCTACCTTAGAAAGGATGGAAGGCTGAGTCAACCTTGAGCCTTGGTGAGATTCGAACCTGCAATAATTGCAGGCAGCTGATGTTAATAACAGGGCTTTAGACCACTGTACTATCCAAGGCTCAAATTACAAGATGAGGAGGGGAGGATCCAACAAAGTATAGAGAAGAAAAAGGAAATAACACTCCAATATTACCAAAAACTTTATGAGAACGATATGGTAACAACGGAGGAAATTGAACTTAAAAGGAAAGGGAGTACAAACATTAATGGAGGAAGAAAAAGAATTATTAGACAGGGAGATTACGGCAGGTGAATTAAAAGAAGCGCTGAAAAGACAGAAAAATAATAAAACTCCGGGGACCGATGGTCTACCAATGGAGTTCTATAAAACATTTGGAGAATTATTAAATGGAATACTATTAGAAGTATATAATGAAGCCCTGATGGAGGCAAAATTACCAAACACATGGAAAGAAGCGTACATCTCCCTAATACCGAAAGAAGGGGCAGATGCCACATTAATAAAAAATTATAGACCGATTTCTTTGTTGAACACCGACTATAAAATTTTTATGAGTATAATTGCTAATAGGCTGAAAAAAATATGACATAACAAAATACATCAGGGCCAAAATGGTTTTTTACCCACAAGACAAATAAAAAATAATTTAAGGATGGTAATGGATGTTCTAGAATATTATAAGATGCATCCAGAGAGACAGGTGGCCCTGATCTTTCTGGATGCACAAAAAGCGTTCGATCAAGTAAACTGGCAATTTATGAAACAACAAATTAAAAGTATGAATTTTGTGAGAAATTTACAAAAATGATAACATCAATATACCAGGATCAAAAAGCATGTATTTTGGTAAACGGGGACCCAACGAAATTTTTTGGAATAAATAAAGGAGTAAGGCAGGGATGCCCACTATCGCCCCTACTTTTCATTTTAACATTGGAAAATTTGTTAATTAGAATTAGGGCAAATAAAGAAATACAAGGATTAAAGATTAAGAGAGAAGATTACAAGGTCCAAGCCTTTGCGGACGATCTTGTTTTCTTCATAGAAGATCCAATAGAAACAACCCCCAAATTAATAAAAGAAATTGAAACTTTTGAAAAAGTAGCAGGCCTAAAAATTAATAAAGAAAAAATGAATATGATAATAAAAAATATGACAACAAAAACAAGTAGAGAAATTAGTAAAAGATTCAGGATTACAGGCAGTCAAAAAAAGTCAAATACTTAGGGATAAATCTGACAGCTAGAACAGTAACAATAAAACAGGATAATTATGAACCTTTAGTCCAGAAAATAAAAGAGGATTTGGATAAATGGGGGAAATTAAGACTATTTTTACTGGGGAGGATAGCAGTGATAAAATCAAATATACTTTCAAGACTCCTTTATTTATTCCAAACGATACCAATAAAATTAGACAAAAAATTCTTTGATAATTTGAATAAAATAATGACAAATTTTGTGTGGGAAGGGAAAAAATCAAGAATAAAATTGAACATACTACAAGATGACAGAATTAGAGGCGGATTTGGTTTCCCGGCATGGCAAAAATATTATAAGGCAGCAAGCTTGTTATGGATTAAGGAATGGATAACCCTGGAGAACCAAAGATTGTTAAATCTGGAAGGACATGATCTAATGAAGGGATGGCATGCTTTTATTTGGAATTCTGGAAATAAAATATATAAACATTTCAACAACCATACTATCAGGAAATCCTTAATCAATACATGGCAACAAATTCAACATAAACATTACATAAAAATTCCTGGTTGGTTATCAACAATAGAAGCAATTACTCACCCCAATATACTATCAAAACAAAAAATATTAAGATATAGAGAAATATTGGATATGCAGGGGAAATTAAAAACTAGGGAAGAACTAAAAGAACAAGGAATAGCAATAGACTGGTGGCCCTACTCACAAATAAAAACAAGATATAGGAAGGATCAGGAGGAGGGAGGAATAGACTTAAAACAAAATCGATTAGACAAATTATTAGAATCTAAAGAAGGGAAATTAATTTCGAAAATATATAAATATCTACTCGAATATGATTTGGCAGAAGACTTGGTTAAAGGGCAGATGATAGCGTGGGCGAGGAATATTGGCCACAGTATACAGCTGGAAGAATGGGAAAGAGCGTGGGAAAATAACTACAGCATGCCAAAATCGGTGGCCTACAAAGAAAATCACTATAAGATGTGGTATCGATGGCATCTGGCCCCTGCAAGATTAGTGAAAATGTACCCGAACATAAACCCAACTTGTTGGAAATGTAAAGAAGCACAAGGAACTTATTATCATGCTTGGTGGCTCTGCCCAGAAATTAAGAAATATTGGAATAAGATAAAAACATGGATAATTGAAATAACAGATTATGAAATTGAATTAGAACCCAAAATTTTTTTATTAGGCATGATTAAAAAGAATATTAGAAATGATATAAAATATTTAATACTCCACATAATTATGGCAGCAAGATTAGCATTAGCACAACTTTGGAAAATAGATCGATTGCCAACTGATCAGGAGTTAATACAAAAAATATATACATGCGCAGAAATGGACAAACTAACTTTAGAGTTACAGGATAAGGAGGACTCAAAATATTATACAATATGGAATAGATGGTATCAATGGATAAACCAGAGAAAGGGAAATGGGTAGAGACGGAATTTAGAAGAAATCAATATAATCAAAAACAGTACTGTCAGAGGAATAGAAAACGAAATATGCCACGGTATGTCGGCATATATGTATATATGTATATATAATGGAAATTAGGTAGAAGTTGTGTATTGTATATGTAAATTTGTCTCTTGATTAAGAGAAACTTGTATGTTTTAAATGTTTTTATAAATGAATAAAGTTTTGTTTTTAAAATAAAAAAAAAGATTACAAAAGTGGTAAAAAAAATAAGAAAAAGAAAGAAATACTTCCAAAAGAATTCTTTAATATGGCTGCGGAAATAAACTTGAGAGATGTTTGGAGGGAAACACACGAAGATGAGAATCAATATACTTTCTACTCTCATCCATACCAATCCTGGTCTAGAATAGATGTGGCTTGGATGACTGCAAATATTAGGACTGGGGTAGAAAAAATAGAGATAGGAGTAAATCAATGGACAGATCACAACCCAATACTTATAAAATGGAAAGGAAAAAAAAGTTTAGGAGGTGGACAATGAATCAAAAAATATGTAAAGAAAAAGAATTTAAACAAATGTTAGAAAAGGAATTAGAATTATTTTTTAAGATAAACAAAAAAGAGAATACTTCCTTACATTCCTTGGGATACAGCAAAAGCATACATAAGGGGTCTGACGATTGCATATATAGGGAAGAAAAACAAAGAGAGGAAACAACAGCTAGATAATGTATATGAAGAATTAAAAAATACAGAATATAAACTACAAAAATATCCCCAAAACAAAAAAATAAAAGAGGAATGAAAAACAATCAAACATAAACTAAATTTGATAAATCAAAAAGAACTAGCCCAGAAAATAAAAATGGCAAAACAAAACTATTTTGAGTTTGTGAATAAAACAGGCAGATGGTTGGCATATAAATTGAAAAAAGAAAAAGATAAAAGAATGATATACCAACTCAGAGATGAAAAAGAGGAAATTCAATAGAGAAGGGATGCTAAAAAGGAAATTATCCAGACATTCTTTTCAAACTTATACAAACAGGAAGAAGTAGAGGAGAAAAAGATAAAACAATACATAGAAAGATCAGAAATGCCAACAATTACAGAAGAACAAAGAGAAATATTAAACAGACCAATAACTAAAATGGAATTGGAATTGGCACTGAAAAAGCAAAAAAAACAATAAAGCACCGGAGCCAGATGGGCTACCGGTGGAATTATATAAAACCGTACAGGAAATAGTGGGAGAAACCATGTTAGAGTTATATAATGAGGTTTTGGAGAAGACAAAAATTCCGACAACTTGGACAGAGGCAATAATTACTATCATACCCAAAAAAGATACAGACCACCAATTAATTCAAAACTACAGACCAATTTCCTTGCTGAACACAGATTACAAAATATTTGCAGTAATCATAGCAGAAAGAATTTAAAAAGTATTAAATAATCATATACACTCGGAACAAAATGGATTTCTGCCTGGCCGTCAAATCAAGAATAATATGAAAATAATAATAAACACATTAGAATATTATGAATCACATCCGGAGAAACAAGCTTCACTGGTTTTCCTTGATGCCCAAAAAGCATTCAATAATTTAAATTGGAAGTTTCTAATGGAGCAATTAAAAATTATGCAATTCAGAACAAAATTTGAAAAAATTATAGGAGAAATTTATACAAAACAAACAGCAGGAATAATTATGAATGATGATACTACAGATCAATTTGACATAACAAAAGGGGTTAGGCAGGGATGCCCACTTTCTCCACTATTGTATATCCTAACATTGGAGATCTTTTTAAAAAAGGTTAGGGAAGACCAAGAAATTAAAGGGTTAAAGATAAGGACAGAAGAATACAAGGTTCAGGCCTTCGCTGATGACCTTGTGCTTATAGTAGAGGAACCATTAGAATCAGCACCAAAACTGTTTAAGAAAACAGAGGAATTTGGAGAAGTGGCAGGATTAAAAATAAATAAAAATTAATTGAAATTAATAACAAAAAATCTCACAAAGAAACAAGAAAAAGAATTGGAGAACACTATACAAATTCAAACAACAAAGAAAATAAAATACCTAGGGATTTGGCTATCAGCAAGAAGTTCGTCAATAAAAGAAAACAATTACGATAAATTAATAATACAGATAAAGATTTTGATAATTGGAGAAACTTATCGATATCACTAATGGGAAGAATTTCCACCATTAAAATGAATATTTTACCAAAACTCTTATTTCTATTTCAGGTCAGTCCAATAAAATTAGAAAAAAACCTTTTTGAAACACTAAATAAAATAACATCCAAATTTATATGGCAGGGGAATTAAACTTAAACTATTACAAGATACAAAAGAAAGAGGAGGAACAGCACTCCCTGAATGGGAAATTTACTACCAAGTGGCTGTGTTATCCTGGATAAAAGAATGGATGGAAATAAAAAATAATAGAATATTAACAATTGAAGGACACGAAATACAAGTGGGTTGGCATTCTTTCCTCTGGTATGAGAGACACAAAACACATACCTATTTCAAAAGACACACAATAAGGAATGCACTATTACAAATTTGGTTAAAAATTAAAAAACAGCACTACACGAAAATACCGATCTGGCTTTCACCACTAGAAGCAGTAAGACATCCAAATTTAACAGAACTTAAAAAAATAATTAGATACAAAGACTTAATTGAACAACAAGGAAAATTGAAATCAAAACAACAGTTGGAAACAGACCTAAACAGAGAAATCGACTGGTGGACTTACACACAAATCCAATCTAAACACAAGGAACATATAAAAGCATATGAAATCTATAGAGAGAAACAAGAACTAGATAAAATTATATTAGAATCAGAAGAGAAACTAATTAGCAAAATTTATAAAGTTTTATTACGATATAAAATGGAGGAGGAAACAGTGAAGGATACAATGATCAAATGGGCGCAAAATTTTAAGTATACAATAGATTTGGAGAAGTGGGAAACTTTATGGCAAGTGAATGCAAAATTAACACTAGCGGTGGCATACAAGGAAAACCAGTTGAAGATGTTCTACAGACGGCATATGTCACCAACAAGGCTGGCAAAAATACACCCGAAAAACAGTGCAACGTGTTGGAAATGTAAGAAATCGCAAGGAACCTATTACCATCTATGGTGGACGTGCCCAGCAGCAAAAAAATTTTGGTCGAACATTAAGAAATGGATAGAACAAATAACAAAACTGCAAATAGAAAAGAAACCAGAAACATTCCTGTTAGGAATCTTTACAAAACCATATCCCAAAGAAATAAAATATCTGATGATACATATTTTAACTGCAGCACGAATAACATATGCAAAAAATTGAAAACAGGAAAAAACCCCAACTGAAGAAGAACTAATAGATAAAATCTTAGAATGCGTTGAAATGGACAGATTAACAAAAGAAATTAAAGAAAAAGAAGAGACAGACTACTACAGAATATGGAACAAATGGTATAACTGGCTTAACACCATCAATAAAGAAAAATAAATACAAGATGTATATAAATATTTTTTATAGGTATATAATATGAATAGAGAAATATAAAACAGTAAAGATATAATCAAAATATATAGATCTTTATAGGGGGAAAGACAAGGAGGGAAAAAAGAAGAGAAGAAAAGGAGGAGGAAAGAACAAAGAGTATTAGACTAAGAAAAAGGGGAAGAAATATAAAGTATCAGATGGAAAACCACTATGAAAAAATGCTTTAAAAGGATAAGCTATTTATTTATATGTCGTATGTTGTGTAAATGTCTAATTTGTGTTTTAATAAAATTTATAATTTTTTAATAAAATAAAAAAAACATTTTTAGAGGTTTTCCTTATAAGCTGCTGACATGGTTAATTTGTAATTTTTTCCCCAGAGTTTCTCCCATTTGTCTAATTCTATGTTGTAACTGAAATTTTTAGCCCAGGTTATCATGGTTTCTTTAACTACCTCCTCCTCCATTCTATATCGCAATAAGTAACTGTATTTTTTCCTAATCAATTTTTCTTCTGTGCCTTGTAAGATCTTATCCAATTCTTGTGGTTCTTTGTGGAATTCATATAGTTCTGAGTCTTTTTTGTATCTGATCTGAATCTGCATAAATGGCCACCAATCAGTATCTAGACTCTGATACTTAAGTTTTTGTTTTGTTTTTAATTTTCCCTGATTGTTTAGCAGGTCTTTGTATCTTATTATTTTGTCTATATCTAATACGTTTGGGTAGATTAATGCTTCCGTCATTGCTAGCCAATTTGGTATTTTGTTATAGTGGTTCTTTTTTATTTTTTGCCATACTTGTAGTAGTGCGTTCCTGATTAAATGTCTTTGAAAGTAACTGTGTGATTTATTTTTCCCGTCCCACAAAAATGCATGCCAGCCAATTTGTAAGTCATGTCCTTCTAATGTTAAAATCCTTTTATTGTTTAGTTCTATCCAATCTTTAATCCATGTTAGTGCTGCTGCCTGGTAATACGTTTCCCTTTCTGGGAGTCCAAAGCTTCCTTTCTCTCTGCTGTCCTGTAATAATTTTAATTTAACATGTGGTTTTTTCCCCAGCCAAATGTATTTTGTTGTTAATTTATTTAAATCTTCAAAAAAGTTTTTCCTTAAATTTATTGGAAATAGAAACAGTATATACCGTATGTTCATCTTGATAGAAGCTATCCTTCCGGTAAGTGACAGTTGTAATTTTTTCCAATTTTCCAAATCATTTTTTATTTGTTGTATTGTTTTGCTATAGTTGTCTTTTTTAATTGATGAACATTTAATTGATGAGGTTTTTTATTATTATCTTTGTTTTACTCTTGTTAATTTTAAGCCCTACTACTTTCCCTTTTATAAGTAAGTACCCCTACTACTACTTCTATTTTTTGGACTAATTTGGGACCTGTTTTTTAATGGTTCTTCTAGAATAAATATCAAATCATCCACAAACACTTGAACTTTATATTCTTCTTTTTTAATTTTCAAACCTTTTATTTCTTGTTCTTGTCTGATTTTTAGCAGTAATACCTCTAGAGTTAAGATGAATAATAGTGGCAATAATGGGTATCCTTGTTTTACCCCCTTAGAGATGTTAAATTTTTCTGTAGTATCTCCAATTATTATTACTTTTGCAGTTTGGGTTGTGTATATTCTTTCTACCATCTTCACAAATTTCCCCCCAAAATTCATGTTCTGTAATTGCAAAATGATAAACCTCCAATTCAAATTGTGAAAGGCCTTTTGAGCATCCAAGAAAATTAATGCAGCTTGCTTTCCGAGGTGGGCTTCCTAGTATTCTAGGGTATTTATAATAGTTCTCATATCATTTTTTATTTGCCTTTTTGGAAGAAATCCATTTTGATCTGGGTGCATAAACTCGTTTAGGACTTTTTTGACTCTTTCAGCTATTATGGATCAGCTGCCCATTTCATGTGGAAAGGTTATGTAAGCTAAATAAGCCAGTATTTGCTATTCCATGATGTTTATCTTAGAATTATGATTACATATGGAATATAACAACTAAATCCACAAGCATTTCTCTGTTACCTGAAAAAGACAAGGGGTAACTGTTTTTGTTGTAAGAAGTTGCATCACTCTTACTCAACATATTTGGTGATTACTGTATGTGCTTCAATTGTACATGTGTTGTGAACATTACTTGATTTATCTTTTGAAAAAGAAATGCAAATCTGACTTTTCTTTACTGAGGAATTATTGATGTATTTATTTTAACTATTTATTATAATTAAAAATTATCATTATGTTCTACAAAATATTTTCAAATAAACCATATTTCAGAGCCTTCCACAGAAGATGAAAAACAATAGTAATTAAAACAATTTATTAAATATATATGCCACCCAATTCCCAGTAACTCTGAGAGTCAAGATGATAGCCATGATCATATAACTTTCTTGCACATGCTATATATATATTTAAAAAAGCTTCAATCATACAGTTAAGGACACCATTTTTACATTTTGGTGTTCTCACAGATGCTCTTCAAACTACTGAAAACATGCAGCAAACTATTAAAGCATGTTTTCATTTTCTTGATGACTATGGCCAACAAACTTCAGCAAGAAGTTTGTTATTGTATTCTCCAGAGAATTCATATAGCTCAAATTGTAATGCTAGCTTTTGATGTGTTGAAGTCTTGTGAGATATTTTAATTTATGCTGTTTGCTGCAAAACTAATGTTGGAAAAATAGCTGTAAAAAGATTGATATAATTTAAATAGTTATATAATTATTGATATGCATGGTAAAGGATTCGATATTACTTTCATAACATTATTCATAATGATAAATACACCTTACTTTGCTCTTCAAATTTGTAGTATGGAGCATTTCTCTCTTTTTTTTCTAACAGTAACATCATAATATTTTCATCAGCTTTTGCAGTATCAAAATGGACACTTTGCCCCAGTGTCACTCAATTTTGTACATCTGACAGAATGGGATCATTGCTGATCCCATTTGTTTTCCAGAAAAAAAATCACATATGTAGATGTTATCTCATTGTTCTTTGCAAAATGCATTTTAGCCAAATTGCTTGACTTTGTACCAAAAAAAAAAAAAAAGCTTCAAGTAGAACCCAAGGTTCGTATGCCGTTTTCTAACATCCCAGAATAGCTGCTGCCATTCAGGGAAATAAGACTGAGCTAGATGGATCAGTACAGATGGGTCTGGGACCTTTAGGCTTCCACCCTTGACCATGCCTCCTTCGCATCCAGTCACCCACCTCAGCCCATTCACAGCCAGCTTTCCTCCTCCACTGGCCCTCCCTATTCTGACCCAGCTCCCCAAACACAACAAACCTTCTGAAGTTAAATCAATGATTCCTTTATTAGGAGCCCAGCAGCCCCAGCAAAAAGTTTCTCTTTCACTGCAGGCTAACAAGTCACTGCAAGCTAACAAGAAGGAGATGAATAGTTGTCTTCCACATCTATTCATCTCCACCCTCTGCCTTTTATCCCCAGAGCTAGGGTGGGACTTCACTAGCAGTGGTGGCTCTTCCTTCCCAAGGATTGGCCCAAGGATTTTCACTGCTCTCCTCTCCTCTGCCTTCTGCGCATCCGCACATCAGGCACTGGACCCAGCTGTTCCTCCTCTTCCTCATCAGCCACCTCCAGACATGGGGGCTGTTGACTCTCCATCTGAGGGCTGACGGACAGCCCAGGCTCTGCCTCTGTGTCTCCCTCTCCCAGCTCCCTCTTCCCTCTTGGAGCTCTCAGGTTGCCTTGATACTGATGCTGATCCTGACTCCCATGCCTCCTCCTCATCTGATTCAGCTGCTGGAGGGGCTGGTGACCAACAGGCCACAACACTCCTATGGCCATTCTCCACAGCCAATGGGCCCCTGGCCCTCCACCCCTTGTCTTTCATCCCTGACTATCCACCTGGACACTGTTTGACCCAGCCTCTTGACTACATGGGACAAATAGCTGCCAGCCAATCATATGGCAGGCAGAAGCAGTGTTGCTGAGGGGAGCAGTGTGCAATGGGCAATCTCAGGGGCAAGTTTTTCTTAAATGGAAATGGCAAAACTGTAGCCCAAAAACATCCCACTATTGGCATGGGGCGCATGCAAACAGAGATGGTAGTGCCTGGCTGCTGGCATTGCGAGGGGGGGAGGCAGGCAAACAGCAGGCAAATGGCTGCCCACCCATCTCCCTTCCACCACTGGTTCAGAGGATTTTGGAGAATGTATGAAACACCATCTCTGAAGGTGGGTGGCTTACCAGCTATGGAAGAGAAAAAGTAGCAGCCCGTCTAGGGGAGGAAGCAAACAGGAGTTGGGTTTGTGTGCATGTGTATGTGTATGTGTGTGTGTGTGTGTCTTCCCTCTTGCAGTGCCCCATCCTGAATAGAGAGGGTTGGAAAAGAGCTTCTGCGCTGCATAACAGTTGGATGGGGTTAAAGAGTCTCTGTATTCTATTCACACGCACACTGGTGATGCTCTGTGAACATTGCATTGTTTTAACACACTTAAGTACACATGCCTACCCACCCACCCCAATTTTCTATTCACCTGAAATGCAACTGGCCACAACACCCATCACCCCTAAGGGCTGCGCCTGGCTGGCTCCTCCTCCTCCCCCTCCTCCTCTCAGCTCCACTTTATTCTCCTTGCTCTGCAGTCATGGGGGTGGGGGTGCAATCTAGAAGAAAGCTGGGAATCTTTTCCATGACCCTCTACTTGAAGAAAAGTAGCAGTCCTTCCAACAGCTATTGGAATTCATCTCAGTTTCTCTTGTCTCCACATTTGTTTTCCAGTGTTTCCTTTCCTTCTCTTCCCTTCCTTCCCCTCCCCTCCCTCTCTCTCTGTGCATCTTTTTGCACAGATGGAAGCTGATGCTTGACCTAAATGTCATACTTTGCAAGCAAGATCACAGTTTGATTTTATTCACACTGCTTCCCTTGCAATTCTCTGCTTCCTATTTTCATCTCAGCTTCTCTTGTCTCCACATTTCTTTTCCAGTGTTTCTCAGTCTTGGCACTCCTTAGATGTGTTGACAGCTAGGAGGGAAGGAAGGAAGGAAGGAAGGAAGGAAGGAAGGAAGGAAGGAAGGAAGGAAGGAAGGAGGGAGGGAGGGAGGGAGGGAGGGAGGGAGGAAGGACCACACAAACACACACATACACATGCGCGCAAACTTGCCTCCCATTTGCTTCCTCCCCTAGAGAGGTCGCTATTCTTTCTCTTCTGTAGCTGACAAGTCACCCACCTTCAGAGACTGTGATTCATACTTCATTCTCCAAAATCCTCTGAACCAGTGGTGGAAGAGAGGTGGGAGGGCAGCTGTTTGCCTTCTATTTGCCCGCCTCCCCCCTTGCAATGCCCAGTCTACCCAATGTGAAGAGGAAACATGCCAGCAGTTTGACGTCAAGCTAGCCACACCCACCCAATTGGCAATTCCCACCTGGCTGGCCATACCCATCCAGTCAGTCACATCTGCCCGGCTGCCCGAGGTAAACCATAGCCCTGATGTGGCTCTCAATGAAATTGAATTTGATACCCCTGATCTGCAGGGGTTCCTATATCTTGCAGGAAATGTAATTAATATATTTGAGCTTTATTTTCTCCATTGTTAAGAATGTTAAACTTGAAGTTTTGAAGATCCAGTACAGGCCTACTGAACATATCCCAATTACGTGAAAGCATTCTGCATGTCATTATATTTTTCACAGACCATGAATCATTTTTGCTTGCTTTTAACAATGCTTACAACTAGAGCAAATTTAAGTAACAAAATAAATCTTGAAGATCTGGAAGTAGAGTCACTTAAGTGTCATGAGTGATGTAGAAATTTGAAGAATAAATAAATAAGATTTTACTTTATGAATGCAGAATAACAAATATAGACTTTAAAAAAATCCACCTGTTATGATGTTAAACAGGATATATTTTGCTCTTTTTATAGTACCTTGTTTCCCCAAAAATAAGACCTTGTCTTATTTTTTAATTTTTGAACCCTGAAATAAGCGCTTGGCCTTATTGCCATGTACTCAAAAGCCTGATTGGGCTTATTATCAGGGGGGTGTCTTATTTTGGGGGAAACAGGTTAATTAAGTATCTCAGTTTAACAGTATGGATATTTCTTCTTTTACAGGTTACTGTCTTGAAGATTGACTAATGCTATAATTAAGAAAACACAAAATTACCCTACCCCATTTACCAATCTTCTCACAAGCTAAAATGATTGACTTGGCTGATAGATGGCTAAATACATGGATAGTGAGCTTCCAATTTCATTTAGGGCTTCTACATCTCTCATTTCCATTTCTACAATTTTCACCTTTGTCCCCACTTCATTTGCTGGGGACCAGCCCACAGTCACTGAGTCAGTTTGATTGTAATAGTTAAGGCACTGGGCTAGAAACCAAAAATCTTTGAGTTCTACCTCAAAGCCAGCTGGATGACTTTGGGCCAGTCACTCTGTCTCAGCCAAACCAACTTCACAGAGAAGTTGTTGTGAGGAAAATAGGAGGAGGAAGGAGTATTAGGTATGCTCATTGTCTTGAGTTATTTATAAAAATAATAAAGGCAGGAAATAAATAAAAACATTTCCCTTTCTATGACCCTGTAATCCCTTAATTCGGAGTAGAGTCAGGGTGACTGGATGGAGTTGAGCATTTACTGGCTGCATGCCCTTCCTGATGGCACATGGAATTCACGGCAGATATTATTTTTTTAGGGGGTGGGGGGTGGGAATCATGATAAGCCTGATGCAGATATGAATTAAAGTAACTACTGCTGTTTTTGCCTATCATCATGTTCTTACCTGTCACAGGGTATGTTATGACCCCATTGGAGCCCAAGGAGGACATGGAGCCGGGGCTAATGCAGGGAATGGACACAGCCCCTATGGCTCATGAGGAACTACCTGGGGATGAGGACGAGGCAGTCTTTGGTCCCTCGGGCCTCAGAAGAGTAGGCAGGGAGGAAGAGAGGGCACAGGAGGACTGAGGAAGGGGGAGAAGATGGAAAGGGCAGGCAGTGGAGCAGAGGAGCAACGGCACTCTACAGATGAGCAAATGCTTCCTCCACCCGATCCCTGAGTGCAGAGAATGGAGAGGAGGCAGAGTCAGCACAGGGCGACCTGACTACTCATGAGTATCACCTGGAGAGTAGCATGTAAGCATGCCATGGGGAGGGGCTTTTGTTGGGAACAAGTGTTGTATTTTGTGGCAGCACTCCCCACGGTTCTGAGAAAAACTTTGCTCCAGAATCTTTGCTGTTGTTGATAGATGTTTGATTCTTTGCTTTGATGTCAGCTAATGCTGACACGGCTCTGTTCCAGGTTTTTGCTGCATTACTGGTGGACTCTCCATGCTGCAAAGTTCCAAGGCATTCATTGTGAACTTTGCCAAGTTTGAAATCTTGTCTTACTTCCAGAGCAGGGGTGAAATGCTCCTGGTTCGGACCGGATCGCCCAATCCAGTAGCGATGGCGGCGGGTGGTTCAGAGAACCGATAGCAAAAATCCCTGCGCCCCACCACCACCACCATGCTCAGCTGAGTCGCCCAATCATCAGAGGCTTTTTTTTCTTTTAAAAGCATTTTTTCTACAACCTCTTCCAATGAAAAAATGCTTTTAAAAGTAAAAAAAAAGCTTCTGATGATCGAGCAGCTCAGCTGGGATCCTCAGAGGCTTTTCAAAGCATTTAGGATTGCATTGGCTTTTATAGCTGCTGCTGCACACTGCTGGCTCATATTTAGCTGGTTGTACATGTTAGGTGTTTTGTGCCAGCCATGGCAATTTCTATAAAGGCCACCAGATGGGAGCAAAGAAGGACTTTTGATCCCACTGGTGGGTCAAGGGGCTCCGGTCCTTGCAGCCCCATTGGGGAAAGTTAATGGTCCTCCAGCCCCCTCACACATTGGTAAGGGAGGGGCTAGGGACCCCTGTAAGGACCTCTGCACAGGGGCTGCTCCCTTCTTGTTTTACTCTCCTATGGGACTGACCCATGGGCTCGATCCAGGCATGGATGCCTCCATGCCAGGGAATTTATATTTGCCTACTTTTATTTCTCAATAAAGACCTAACTTAATTGCATCCTTGCGTGCTGCCTTTTCTTGGAAGCGCCCTCAACAGACCATCGTTCTTTGTGACATCCCTCACAAAGTGGTAGCAGAGAATGGTGTGAAGGCAATGCTTCAAAGCCAGCAGAAGCAAGATGCCAGGAGGTTCCAGCAAGAACCCCTTGGAGATGGATGGCAGGACTTCCCCAGTTATCACCAGGAGTTTCCAAGCAAGGTTGGCAGCCCTGCATCCAGTCCCTGATGTGAGCTTCGATCCAGAGGAGGGTACAGATGATCTCTATGCCCCCAGAGGACCCAGTGGAACACAAGGGACCCCTTCGCATGCTTCCTTGCAGCTGCAAGCCACAGAGGAAAGTGTGGAAGGCCAGCAGTCCACCCAGGACTGCCAGGACATGGGGGATATGGCCAGGGACCAGGCCACCCCTAGCGTGGACCAGCTCACTGGCGAGGAATGCAGAGCTGCTCTGGATACTTCTAGCAGCCCGAGGGACACCAGGAGCCAAGCCACATGGGACACCAGCGCAGGGGGCCTCTGGACACCAGGTAAGTCCTTCACCAATGCCCAGGAGGCTCCCCAACATGGCGCCGACCACCCTGGGGGACCCCGGGGACCCAGAGCTTTTGGCAGGAAAACTCCTGCCAAATCGTGACCTGCAGCTTCCGGGGCCAACCGGAAGCAACATGGCGGTCCCCAGGCCACCTACTCCAGCGAGGCTTGGTGGGCCTCAGCTAGGCCACGAGGCCCAGCAATCGATGGCAGCCAGCTGAAGCAGCATGCAAACTGCTCGCGCCCCTCCCCACCAGCAAGCCTCAAAGTCTGCCTGGCCACATCTGCTGCAGCAGGCATCAGAGCTGCAATCTAAGTCCTGGTTGCAGCCCTGGAGACCACAATGACCGTGGCTTCAACCTTGGGGGCATCCAGCCTCCCTTGCTACCCCCAGGAGACCAGCGAGGGGGGGCATCCAGTCCAGAGCCCCCCAGCCAGGACCCGTGCCTCCAGAGAGTCCCAGAAGAACCCCTGGGGGCTCCAGCCTTCCCAACTCCCCCACTGAGGCAACAGAGGACTCATCTCGATGACTTCAGGGGGCCTCCAGCCAAGCCTCCCACTTCCCAAGATGGCTGCCTCCTCTGGAGTCTTCAGGACCAGCGGTGGGCCCCTTCAGATGATCCTCGGCATCTTCGGGCATTTCCAGCCCCATCCTGCAGCCTTCGCCCCCTGGTAAGTGTTCCAGTACCAGGGGGGCTTCCAGAGGGATCTTCAGAGCTCCACAGGCCTGGGCCCACTGAAGTACTGAGAGAGAGGTCTGCTCCCGTTGACTCCTGGGCTGGAATGAGCTCTGTGCATGCTCAGCAGTCTGAGCATGCTCAGTTCGCTCCATCTGAAAAGGAAAAAAATAATCAGAGAAAAATACCTACACTCGCCAGCAGAGGGATACCTCTTCCATTTACTTCCATTTGGTTCCATTTAATGGAACCAAAGCAAAGATACCATGGACAGCAAAATACATCAGCATTTTCTACTCCTATTTACTCTTCTGCCTCAGTACTCCCAAATAACTTTGAGAAACTACATCTGGGGGGTGAAAATTTTAACATATGGAATAAAGAGATACAGGTATGTCTCTTAAAAGAGGGGACCCTAGAAATGGTTCTAGACCCCCCCACCTTTCCCTTGGGGACCTCAAGAAGAGTGGTACCACAGGAGAGTCTATACCACTCTACTGACCTCACTGGATGCTAAATTGTACCCTAGCATTCCAGATGGGCTCATAGCTGGTGAAATTTGGGGGTTATTATATAGCCTATTTAATAGTAATAGCTTGGGCTCCACCACAAGACTCACAATGGAATTCTATAACACCAAGCTAAAATTTGGGGCTAGCATGGCTGAGCACCTGGGAAAGTTGAAGGCACTCAGGGCAGAGCTGATGCTCAGGGACTACCCAGTGACTGAGGCCAACATGATCGCTGTCATTCTGGCATCCCTGGACAAAAGTTGGGGCAATTTTATTGTCTCACTAGAGGGAACCAGGAAGGAAGCCATGACTCTGTCCTACCTCACAGGGAAGCTCAATGAGGAAGACAGGAGATGTAGAGATGCGGGAGAGTACACCAGGGCCACAACTCATCGCATCAGCAGAAGGCACCAGAGTTCAGAGCAGGTTAACGCTCTACCCAAGAGTTTCATCTGTGGCTGTGAGGAACATCTGAAAAAGGATTGCCCCCATTACCAGCAAGGACCTAAGTGTGGTTCCAATCAAGGAAGGGGCAGGGGGCAGAGAAGGGGCCTGGCGGGGGCAAAGGTGGTGCTAAGGGCAATTTTGTGTATACTAGTTACCTCACCCCTGCCACAAAGGCTGATGGCCCTACTGGCCTCTGGTTACTGGACTCTGGGGCTTCATCTCACATTGCTAACTTGAGGCAAGGCTTTAAGAGGTTGAGGAGAATTAACTCCTCCGTTAAGGTTGCAAATGGTAACGATGCTTTGGTTATTGGGGAGGGCACTGTCTCTGTACCAGGGCTGGGCAATGTCGAAGGTGTATTACATGCTCCCTCTATAGCCAATAACCTGTTAAGCATAACCAAGCTATGTGATGATGGCAGGGTAGAGGTATTGTTTCGCAAAGGGGGAGGTCTCATCACTCGAGACAAAAGGGTCATTGGGAGTGTTACCATTATAAAAGGTCTGCCATATTTCTCCCCCGAGTACCCAGCCACAGGAGACAGCTCACAGGGTGCCACCTCAGAAGGACCTGTGCGCAGAGAGAGAGAAAGGCTCCACAGCCAGCTCCCAGGCTGTCAAAGATGCACAAGACTGAGGCAGTTGCACCCACGCCACCTCAACCAGCCCCACAGCCTTCCAAGGCCAATGCGGGCAAGAAACCCGAGCCTCAGCAGGCACCTAAGGCAGATAAGCCCAAAAAAGGGCCTAAGGTGCCCGCACCGCCCAAGGCAACCAGAGCCAAGGGGGTGTCAGGAGGAAAGCCTCTCCATACTAAGTGTGCCCACCTCTTACATTGGAGGTTAGGCCATGCAAGCTTCCCAGTGGTTAAAAAGATGGGAGAATTCGCTGAGGGGATTCACCTACAGGATTGTGAGGTGTTTCTGGACTGTAAGAGGGCAAAGAGGAAGGCAGCCCCCATACCTAAGGTGTCACAGCGTAAAACCCAATACCCATATCAATTAATACATGTTGATTTGGTTGGGCCATTTATACCATCCCTAGGGAAAAGGCAGTATTTCCTCACTGCCATTGATGATTTCTTGAGATATGGCCATGTGTATACCCTCGCAGAAAAGTCTGAGGCCTTTGATGCCATAAAATCACTGTATAACTATGTCGAAACCCAGTGCAAGACCAGGATCGCGCAGCTGCAAAGCGACCATGGAGCTGAGTTCAGGTCCCGAAAATTCTAGGACTGGATAAGGCACAAGGGCATACACCATTTTCGCACAGTGCCTTTCACTCCAGCGCAGAATGGCGTGGTAGAGAAACATAATTGCATTCTGCACACCATGGTGCACAGCCTGATTGCTGATGCTGGGGTTGTGGAATCGTACTGGGCAGAGGCGGTACACTATGCCAACTACACCCTGAACCGCACCTGGAGCAACATTGTGAACCAGACCCCATATTTTCTGGTCCACGGTACGAAGCCAAGTTTGGGACACTTGCGCATATTTGGCTCCTACGCTTGGATGCACATCCCCAAGCAGCTGCGGAAGAAGGGGAGATCCGTCTCCCAGAGACTGAGGTTCTTGGGCTATGCCCCTGGCTCCAAGGCTTACCGATTCCTGGGACAAGGGGGCAGGACTGTGACTTCCCAATCTGCCTCCTTCGAAGAGGACTCCAATTGGACCCAGATCCACTCAAATGATCTGGGCCCATACATCAATCAGCCCAGCAAAGCCACACCAACCACAGATCCTGCCACTGACGAGAGCAAGAAATAGGACAAAGAGGTCAGCCTACCTGGTCAGAGGAGGAGGATGAGCCATCCAGTCCTGAAGGGGAAGACATGCCATTTTCACCTGACTCCTCACCTCCAGCAATGCTCCAGAGACCCATGATGCCCAACACCTGAGACCGAGGGCCTCCTCATCCCGGTCGTGAACAGCCAGTCAGTGACGAAGCCACAGAGGAAAAGGGTGGTGAGTGGCAGGAGGTCAGAAGGTCAAAGCGGTCCAACAAGGGGGTCCCACCTAAGAGAATTGACATTGGGCACATCGCGTCCGTCAACAGCATCGTGGTCACCCCAAAGACTTTCTCTGACATCCAGGAGCTGCCCATTGAAAAACAGGAGAAGTGGCAGCTCACGATGGAACAGGAAATGGAGAGCCTGAGAAAGCTCAAGGGCTTCACCCCCGGGCAACCACCAAAAGAGAAGAAGGTCATTGGCACAAGGTGGGTTTTCAAGGCCAAACCACTTGCCAATGGCCTCTACCTATACAAGGCCCGCTTGGTAGCACAGGGGTTCACCCAACGCTACATGGAGGACTACATAGAGACCTATTCTCCAACTGTCTGGGCAGAAAGTGTCAAGGCCGCCCTCGTATCTGCAGCTGCCCTGGAGAAGGAAGTCTACCAATTCAACATACAGACGGCCTACCTCCACGCTAACTTGGACCAGCAGTTCTACATGAGGGCCCCTCCTGGTTACCAGCAGGAGGGGGAAAACACATGGTTACTCCAAAAGAGATTATATGGCCTCAAGCAGTTGGGGAAACTCTGGTATGACTGCCTTAAAAAGGGTTTAGAGAGAATTGGCTTCAGGGCATCTCATGCAGATGAGTGCATTTTTACACGTGACACCAAAGGTGATAGTGTTGGTTTACGTGGATGACCTCCTTTACGTAGGGCCTGGCAAGGATAGGTGTGACAAATTTGCCAAGGCCCTGGGGGAAAAGTTTACCCTGAAGTCCTTGGGGCGGGTTGACAGATATCTAGGTGTGCACATCGTGGCCACTAAAAAGGGATTTGCATTATCCCAGAAAAAAAAATTGAAGAGTTGTTGGCCAAATGCAACATGGCGGAATCTAAACCAACGCGTAGCCCCATGCAAAGTGATTACTACGGCCACGATCACAAAGACAGCCCTGACTTCACAGACAACAAATTATATAGATCTGTGATTGGCTCCTTGCTATACATTAGCAATTGAAGCAGGCCTGCAATAGCTTTAGCCATAAATCTATTGTCCAGGCATGTGGAAAACCCAAAGGAATTCCATTGGAATGCTGTCAAGAGGGTACTTAGGTACCTCAGGGGCACGGCTGATGCCCTCCTTATGCTGGAGCCAGAGAAGGGGAAGCTGGCTCAGTTCTCCACTTACTCGGACGCAGACTGGGCTGGTGACACCAAGAGTAGATGGAGCACCTCTGGTTTCCTCATACTGCTAAATGGCTGTCCTATCTATTGGCATGTTAGGCAGCAAAAATTTGTTTCTTGCTCCATGGCCGAGGCAGAATATGCCAGCCTATCAGACACAGCAAATGACTTAATTTGGTTCAATGCTCTGGTAACGAGCATCTGAGCACCCCCTACTCTGCCCATCCAAATTCAGGAAGATAACATGGCTGCAATTGGAATCTCAGGGGCATACACGGTGGGCTCTAGGTCCCGCCACATAGACATCCATTACAAGAATGTCAGGCAGCTTGCCAGAATGGGGTTTGTATACATCAAACACTGTAATACAACTGACCAGTTAGCTGACCTGTTTACAAAACCTGTGCCCATTGACCGACACAACCTTCTGTGTAAGCGTTTGTGTTTGGTCCTGTAAACCTGTACATGTCTATGATACCTGCTCGCCCTCTCACACATTTTCACCAGCACTTGTCATTGGCTGGGAAGAAGGGGAATTGTTAGGTGTTGCGCGCCAGCCATGGCAGTTTCTTAAAAGGCCACCAGATGGGAGCAAAGAAGGACTTTTGATCCCACTGGTGGGTCAAGGGGCTCCGGCCCCTGCAGCCCCATTGGGGAAAGTTAATGGTCCTCCGGCCCCCCTCACACATTGGTAAGGGAGGGGCCAGGGACCCCTATAAGAACCTCTGCACAGGGGCTGCTCCCTTCTTTTTTTTTCCTTTCCCAGCTCTTGACTCAATCCCCCACTGCTTGATTGTGACTCAGTATTTCCATGTATTTCATTGTTTCCAACTTGAGAAGCTTGAAATATAGTATCAATTCTTTTCAATAAAGCAGAGGTAATTGAACTCAAAGCTTCCTCAAATTCAGACCATTGAGAGTTAAATAACCCTCCTTTCCTTTCTTTGTTTTCGAGAAGCCCAGCCATCCTGCCCCCCTTCTTCCTTCCTCCAGAAGGACGGGGAAAAAGAAAAGAAAAGAAAAAAAGAATTTCAAGAAGAAAAAAGAAAAAAAAGACTTTTTAATTTATATTGCTGCTTGAGTTATTATTATTACATCCTTTCTTATTCCATCCACTTTTCAAAAAGGAGTTTTACGTTTCAAACAGGGGCTTATCAATAATTATTTTTAACTTTCACTTCTTCACGCCCTGTTGAAACTCAAACGCCATCTTGCTTTCACTTTCCACTTAAGAGAAATCTTTTAAGAAAGTAAGTCCCTGGAGTTAGAAAAAGAGAAAAAAAATACTTGCTGTTTCCTTCGTGCAACTTGTGCTCTGCCAACTTGATTCAAAAGGTATTTGTTTAAAGTTGTTTGATGGGGTGGCCGCGGCATCTAGTTCTGACAGGGAAAGACTTCCCAGTCAGAGGCATCCCAGGTCCGGAGCTTTTGACAGGCTTCACGGGGAGCTCTCATCTTCGAGCACCAGATTATTAGGTAAATCTGGTGC
>WNWU01003755.1:0-15013 GCA_012654045.1 Ptyas mucosa | reverse complement strand
TGAGGCCCTAATTATGTGTCTTTGGAAATAAGTGTGTCTTTTATCTGGTCCGTCCCATAGGAAAGCATGCCACCCTCGTATAAGATCGAAACCTTCTAAGTATAACATTCTTTTGTCCTCCAGTTTTATCCATTCTTTAATCCAGGTCAATCCGGCTGCTTTATAGTATAGCTCCCAATTCGGTACTGCCAGGCCTCCTTTATCTCTTGTGTCCTGAAGAGCTTCAATCTTAATCCTAGCTTTCTTTCCCTGCCATATATACATCGTTGTTATTTTGTTGAGGTTTTTGAAGAAGTCCCTTCCCGGATGGATTGGTATTACCTGATACAGGTATAATATTCTCGGTAATATATTCATTTTTATTGAATTAATTCTGCCCATCAGAGACAATTGTATTCTGTTACAAATTTCCAAATCTTTTCTAATTTGCTTTTGGTAATTTAGTGTAGTTATCCTCTTTAATTGTAGTGGCTTTCGCTGTCAACCAAATGCCTAGATATTTAATCTTCTTTACTATTTGAAGTCCTAATTCTTCTTCTAATTCCGATCTCTGAAGTTGGGTCATATTTTTAGTCAATACTTTAGTTTTTTGTTTATTTATTTTGAGGCCCACAACTTTCCCATATTCCTCTATCATCGATATCAGCTTTGGTCCAGATTGTCTCGGATTTTCCAAGTTGAAGATTACATCGTCTGCGAAGGCAAGCAATTTGTATTCCTCTCCCCGAATCTTGAGTCCTTTAATGTCTTCTTCCCTCATTATTTCATTTAATAGAATTTCCAATGCTATTATAAATAGTAATGGTGACATGGGGCATCCTTGTCATACTCCTTTCTGGATGTCAAAGGTTTGTGTTATATCGCCGTTTATTGAAATTTTTGCGGTTTGATGGGAATAAATTTTCTGTATCAAATTATGAAATTTCTCTCCACACTTCATCAATTCAAGTTGTTTTATAAGGAATGCCCAATTTAAGTTGTCGAACGCCTTCTGGGCGTCAAGAGAAATTATAGCCAGTTCTTTGTCTATCTTTTGGTCATAATATTCCAGAATGTTTATAATCGTTCTGAGATTTTTTTTAATCTGTCTTCTGGGTATAAAACCATTCTGGTCCGGGTGTATGTAATTATGTATAATTGTCTTGAGTCTCTGTGCTAATATTGACATGAATAATTTGTAATCCACGTTAAGTAATGAGATTGGTCTGTAATTTCTAATTTGGGTCGGATCCGAGTTCTCTTTATGTATTAGGGTAATAATGGTTTCTGTCTAAGATTTGGGGATTTCGGCTGTTGATAATGCGTCATTGAAGACTTGAAGTAGTATTTGGTCAATGGATTGTTGACAAAGTTTATAAAATTCAGCAGGAATTCCATCCAATCCTGGGGTTTTATTGTTCTTTTGTTTTTTACGGGCTTCCATCAGTTCAAATATTGTTATGGGTTGGTTTAGGATCTCTCTATGCTCTTCTTCAATTTGAATGATTTTAGTTTTGTGAAAATATTGTTTGATTTGATCTTCCGGAACATCTTCCTGTCGGTAGAGTTTTTGAAAAAATTCTTTAGCTATGTTTTTCTTCTCCAGAAGTATGTAATAAGAAGTTCCAGATTCATCTTGGAGTTGGTGAATGATTCGTTTTTCTGTTTGCTTTTTTAATTTATACGCTAACCAACGTCCAGTTTTGTTTGCATGTTCAAAGTTGGTTTGTTTTGCCATTCTTATTTTCTGTGCCAATTCAGTTTTTGTGGTTAAATTCAATTTATGTTTAGCCAAATTAAGTTTTTGTTGCACTATCGTGCTATTGGGCTGTTGTAACTTAGTTTCCTCTAACTTGATCTCTTCCAATAATTCGTTTCTAGTTCTTTGCTTCTGTTTTTTCCTTTTTGCCACATATGCAATAGTTAGGCCCCTAATATAAGCTTTCGTCGTATCCCATAAGTTTTGTAACGATGTATGGTTTTTTGTGTTGATTTGAAGAAAAAACTTCATTTCCTTTTCTATCATTTGTAGGTATTCTTTTTCCTTTATCATACTTGTGTCCATTTTCCATCTTTTCTGTTTTCGGAAACCTTTCCAGGCTATTTTAATGGGATTATGGTCGGCCCATGTGCTAGACATAATTTCCACTTCATGTGTTTCCTTGCTTAATTGGGGTGTCATCCAGGCCATATCAAGCCTGGACCACGATTGGTGTGGGCCTGAAAAGTATGTGTATTATTTTATGTTGGTGTTTAATTCTCGCCATGTGTTGTGTAGACTCATTTCTTCTGCTAAACCTTTAAATGTTTATGGCAATGTCTTCCTTTTAATTTTGTTCTTCCTAATACTACGATAGTCTTCTCGTAGGTTAACTATCACGTTGAAATCGCCGACAATGCATACGTTTTCGTAGTCTAACTCTTTTAGCTTATTGTGTAATTTTTTATAAAAATCTGTTTGGTTTCCATTTGGAGCATAAATAGCTACTAACAGTATTGTTTTTATTTCCAGTTTTAATTCCATCATTAGAACTCGACCCTCTGAATCAGTATGGATTAGCTTGGTTCTTATATGATCTCTAATGTATGCTACAACTCCCCTTTTTTTACAATCACCTAAAGATGTATATATTACTCCTAATTTTTTGTTTTCAAGTAGTTTTTTCTGTTGTTTTCTTATGTGTACTTCTTGTAATATAATTATATCTACACCCAGTTTTTGTAGTCTTGTGAATGTTTGATGTCTTTTGCTAGGTGAATTTAACCCATTTATATTTATAGAAATGAGTTTCAGTTCTTCTTCCATTTCTACTGGTATTTATTTGTCTGTTATTTTGAGTTTTGTTGTGTTCCTTGTAACTCTTTGTGAGATCCCTGTCGTTTCCTCCTTCTCCGGCCTTCCCTTTTTTTGTTCCTTGCCTTCCTTGTTTATTGTTTGTACTTCTTGATCGCTAGTATTGAGTTCTTCTCTGCTGTCTCTGCTTTCCTGTTCTCCTTTGCTTCCTAGATATTGGTCCGCAAAATCTTGAGCTTTGTCTATAGTGTCGATTCGAAATTTTCTTCCTTCCCATGAAATGAGTACACCTTCTGGTATGAGCCATCTAAATTTTATTTTAAGTTTATTCAATTGCCTGGTTAAAAAATTATAATCTCTTCTCCTATCTCTGGCCCTTTTCGGTACTTGCTTTAATGTTAGGACTTCCCTCCCCTTATACGTAACTGTCTCTTCTCTCATTCTTCTGTATATTTCATCTGTAATTGATTTTTTTGTGAATCTAATATGGACTTCTTTAGGGAGTTTGTTTCTCCTCGCGTAATTTGTATAGGCTCTATAAATTTCATCTATTCCATTTCTAATTTCATCTCTGTCTTTGTGTGTTGCTTTTGCCAATATGTCAATCATGATTTCACCCAGGTCTTCATCTCTCTGCTCTTCTATATTTTGGAACCTTAGAAAGAACGATGCCTTCTCCATTTCAAGAAATGTGAGTGCATCTTCGGTGTCTCGACTCCTTATCTTTTGTTGGTTTTCCATCCTCTCCAACCTAGTGTCTGTAGCTTCGGTTTTTTCTTCCACCTTATGAATTCGCTGTTCATTTTCCACAATATTTTGTTGGATTTTCACCATTTTCTCATCTATATTTCGGAGGTCATCTTTAATTTCCGCTACATCCAATCTCATTTGTTCCTGGTTCCTTTTTGTTTCATCGTGATTAAGAGTCATTTTGTCTTCCATTCTCTTCATTCCCTCTTGGATCATTGCAAGGGCAGCCTGTATATTCTGCATACCTATAATAGTATTGGTCTTCTCTTTATCCATTGTTTCCCCCGTCTTTTGCTGTACCGGGGAGGCCACCAATAATGTTTGGGTTGGTGTCTTTTTGGTTGATTTAATAGTAGTTGATGTACTCGAAGTTGCCATTCTATTATGCGTATTATTCTTGACCACAATTTCATACAATTATCTATCACCAAATTTATATTACTGGCATAAATATAAAGTTTTTGATATAAATAGTATTATTAAGAATACTTCTAATCCAATCAACAATCAATAATAAAATAATAATTATAAGGAGGAACAGGAAGCAGGGGAGGGAAGGTAGAGAAGGAGGGAACAACAGGGAGTATATATATCTAACAATTCATTAGTTGTCTGTATAGCCTATAAGTCACTCACAATTTTTATAATGGTTCTAAAATCAGGTCTCTATCAGTTTATATACTCTATAAATATCACTTTATCAATCAGTTTTTAACAATTATAACTATTTCGATTATATTAAATTAATTAATTAACTTCCAGTGAATATATAATTAGATTAAATAATGATATTAAATTGAATAATTCAATCTTAAATAGAGTTTGAACAAACCAATAATAGCTATATTGTCCGTTTGTTTTCTATCTGGGCTTTGAGTTAATAGTCCTTTAGTTTGTTTGTTGTCATATAACGTTATCTTCTTTCAATTAAACACCGAGCCACCGTCTGGATTACCCCTTCCAACTATTATTTTCAAACAGTTCAATGGTTAAATAGTCCAGTCTGTGGTGGTTAAATAATCCAGGGCTTAAAAGTAATATGTCCGGAAGTGATGAAATATCGTTACTTTGTAAGAATCCACTCAAATACTTTGTATCAGGATTTATTTTCGTCTTTGTCCACACTTTTCTACAGTTTATTTCAACGTCCGTTTTCTAATTCAATCTTATCGACTCGATCTAATCCAGTATAATTCAGTTCAGTCAGTCTATAGAAATTCGTCCAGAATCCAGAATCCTTCTTGCAATCTCCAACACACCGCACTCCTCTCTCTCTTTCCGTCTGCTTCAACCGTTCACGATCTGTCTTGTTTGCCGTTTAAACCTCACGATCCAATCCACAGTAGTATAGTCCAAAAGTATCAGAGTTTTAAATCCACTGTCAAACTAGCAATCGCAGAATAACTCGCCAAACTCTCTCCATACGCTCCGGCTGTCAAATTTGCGCTGTCACTTATCTGTCAAAATGGCCCCGGTCCGCTCGATCCTTCTGTCGCCGCTCGTCCTGTATCTTCCTCCGGTGTTCACTACTGCCAGCGTTTTCTTTTTACTGTCAAATAATTTTTGGGTATTTCTAAATTGAAGTCTTCTGTTGATGACTTTTTTTCCTTTTCGATCTTCGCTTCCCACTCAAGCAGTTGTCGCCTCTGGCCAGTCTCGAAAGGCTGTTTTTTCCTCACTCTGGATTAAGGGCTTGTCTTGTACCTTCGGGGGAGTTGCGATCCCCTCCGAGGTCCTAAGACGTTCCCCTTTAAACTGTCGATCCCTCCGGGATCGATGGCGCCTATTTCGGCTCCAGATGTGGGATTGTTAGAAACTCAGGAGCGGAGCCCCGTCTCCTTTCGTTCCTAACGCGCTGAGGTCGCTGCCAGAAGTCCAAATGTGCTACTTTTAATGTCCATTCCTTGATGGTGGGTATATCTTCCTTCTTCCAATATTGTGCCACCAGTAGTCTTGCTGCCATTATTAAATTTAAAATCAACTTAGTTTCTATTACTGTACAGTCCGTCATTATTCCCAACAAAAAAACCTGTGGCGTAAACTTAATCTTTTTCTTCAAAATATTTTGAATAATCCACCAAATCTTAACCCAAAACACCTTAATTTTTTTACAAGTCCACCATATATGGTAATATGTGGCATCCTGGCAATCACATCTCCAACATTTGGGCTGAAGGTTTGAATACATACAAGCTAGTTTTTTCGGGTCTAAATGCCATCTGTAAAACATTTTGTAAAAATTTTCTCTTAAATTTTGAGCTTGTGTAAATCTCACATTTCTAACCCATATACTTTCCCATGTATCAATCGGTATTACTTCCCCTATATTTTGGGCCCATTTTATCATACAATCCTTAACTAATTCAGTTTCTGAATCTATTTCCACTAATGCATTGTATAACCTTTTTATATGCCTTTGGCTTTGATCTCTAATTTGTTTAATTAGATTTTCATCCTGACACAAAATACCCATTTTTTGGTCTTCTGTCCATCTGGCCTGTAGCTGGCCGTACTGGAACCATGTTTTAATCACTCTTTCCTCTTTTAGTTGTTGAATAGTTTTTAATTGAAATATGTTTCCATCCCTATATAAAAGTTCTTTATATGTAGTCCCATCTTGTTTTTGCTCTATATTTATATTCTCTATCATGTGTCTGGGTATTGTCCAAATTGGTAACTTATTATTTAATTTATATCGATATTTCTTCCAGACACGTAACAAAGCACTTCTTAGTATGTGACTTTTAAAAATAGTATCTACCCTTTTATCATACAGTAAATAAGCATGCCAGCCATAAACCAGGCCGTACCCCTCTATATTTAATATACTTTCCTCCGTTGAATTAACCCAATCACTGACTGCTGACAAGACAGCCGCATCATAATACAATGCTAAGTTAGGCATTTTAAGGCCTCCTCTTTCCCTAGCATCCTGCATTATTCTCTGTTTTACTCGTGGTTTCTTTCTTGCCCAAACAAAAGTATTTACACCTTTTTGCCACTCCTTCAAATTTTTATCATTTTTAAGTATAGGTATCATTTGAAAAAGGAACAGAAACCTCGGCAAAACATTCATCTTGACTGCGGCTATCCTTCCCAACAGTGACAGTTGCAATTTTTCCCAACTTTGCATCTCTACTTGTATCTTATGCCATAATGGTTCATAATTATGCTGATACAATTTCATATTTGTTGTCAGGATATTAACCCCTAAGTACTTAACCTTTTTAACAATTTTGAATCCCGTTGTAGTTTCCATCTCCTCTTTTTGTTTTACCATCATATTTTTAGCTATTATCTTTGTTTTGGCTGCATTTATTTTAAAACCCGATACTTGTCCATAGTCCTTAATTATGTCCATCAGAGCCTTGATAGATTGTAATGGTTGGGTTAAGGTAACCACCAGGTCATCTGCAAATGCACGTAATTTATAGTCGTGCTGCCTGATTTTAATTCCTGTTATACTTTCTGATCCACGTATTTTATTCAGCAATATTTCTAATGATAAAATAAACAACAATGGAGACAAAGGACAACCTTGCCTTGTACCTTTTTCTATATTAAAATTATCAGTTAAGCCTCCATTAATTATTATTTGAGCTGTTTGTCTCTGATATATTGCCTTAATTGATTGCACAAAATAGTTTCCAAACTTCATCCTTTCCAGTAAATTAAGTAAAAATTGCCAATTCAGTCGATCAAACGCTTTCTCCGCATCTAGAAATATTAACGCTGTAGGGACCTGGTTATTCCTACCCAAATACTCCAATATGTTAACAATGTGTCTTACATTACTTTTCATTTGTCTACCACTTATGAAACCTGTTTGATCATAATGTATCATTTGTTGCATAACTTTCATTAATCTGTTAGCTAATACCTTAGCAAAGATCTTATAATCTGTATTTAATAGTGATATAGGCCTATAATTTTTTGGATCTAAGTGATCTTGTCCTTCCTTTGGTATTAAAGAAATAAAAGCTGTCTTCCAAGATGGAGGTACCACTCCACCTTGTTGTATATTATTAAATAATTGTTTCAGTGGGTCAACCATCTCTACCTGTAAACTTTTATAATAAACCGCTGTCAAACCGTCCGTACCTGGGGCCTTACCAGACTTCAGTTCTTTAATTACAGACATAATTTCCTCAGAAGTTATTGGCTGATTTAAAATGTCCCTCTGATCTTGTGTAACTAACAAAATATTCTCTTTCTGTAAATATCTATCTATATCTATATCTTGAATTTTATCAGCCATATATAATTTTGAGTAAAACTCTAAAAAAGACTTCTTTATCAATTCTTGCTGATAAACCTCCTTCCCTTTGTATTTTATTTTTTCTATTGTCCTTTGGCTCTGCTTTTTTCTCAACAAATACGCTAACCACCTACCCGGTTTATTGGCGTTACAAAATGTATTATGTTTAACATATTGTAAATTAGTTTCTGTTTGATCTGCTATCAACATGTTAAATTGCCCTTTCAATAATTTAATTACCTCTTTAATTTTATTATCTACTGGATTCAATATCAACATTTGTTCTTTTTTCTTTATTTCTTCTTCTAACAATTTTCTTTTTTCCCCCTGCTTCTTTCTAAATTTCTTATTCAAATATATCAAAATACCTCGCATATATGCTTTGCTTGCATCCCACACCATTTCCACAGGGGTACCCTTTTGCATATTTATAGCAAAAAATTCTTTCATAAATCTCTTACATTCCTTTACATTTTCCTCATATCTAAACAAATTTTCATTTAACCTCCAGGACCATTTAGGTCCCTTCCCATACTCCATTTCTACCCAGACTGGACTATGATCAGTTAGCGTTCTTGGAAAAATCTTCATAGTCTTCACCCTGGGGAAAAGATCAGTAGTTATTAAAATAAAATCAATCCTGGAAAAGGACTGATGTCAATCTGAAAAAAAAGTAAAGTCTTTTTCTGTTGGATTTTTCTCCCGCCAAATATCCTTCAATTCCCAGTCCTCCATCAATTCAAAAAAGGATTTTGGCAGTTTTGCTCTTGTAAAAAGACTTTGTTTAGGTCCCGTCTTATCTTCTTTAACATCTATAACTCCATTCCAGTCACCGAGCAGAATACATGATTTATAATTCCATTGCGTCAGCTTTGCATGTAAAAGTCTATAAAAAGTTTCCTGTTGTTGATTTGGTGCATAAACTCCCAATAAGAGTAATTTCACCCCTTTTATTAGGACTTCTATTGCTAAAAATCTTCCTTGATCATCTGCTTCAATTAATTTTGCAATTAAGTCCTTCTTCAAATAAATAACTATGCCATTTTTCTTATCTGGTGCTGCTGCAACATAGTGTACACCCAATCTTGTATTTATTAAGTATTTTTGATCTTGTGATCTAATATGAGTTTCTTGTAAGCAAATTACATCGTTTTTAAATTGTTTAAGGTAACAAAATATTTTTCTTCTTTTCTGTGGTGAATTCAAACCGTTAACATTCCAGGTTAGGAATCTAGTTCCCATCCTTAAATCTCTGAAGCCTTTGGAGCATTTTCTGATTTTCATGCTTTAATTGACCTTTGGGTCTAGCTCCTCCCACAGCTTCTGTTTTAGTAGTTTCTCGTGATACCATCAGTGATTGTTGCAGTCTTAGCTCTTCTTTACGTTTAGCTGTTGCGGCTCTAGTCTGCTTTGATCCTTTGGTTCTTCTGGTATATCAATCAACTGTATCTGAAGAAGGTCTTCTTGGCTGGTCGAAATTGAAATTTCCCCCTGTGCTATTGCCAGCAAGTCTTCTCTCTCCTGTGGTCTCTCCTCAATTAGTTGTTTCTTGCCTTTGATTTCAGGTGATTTTGACCTCCCAGCCTTTAATACATTTAGATAGAAATCTCTTGCTTTCTCCACTGTATTAAGCCTGTATCTTTCTCCAGAATAGTTCACCACTATACCGGCTGGTACATCCCATCTGTATTGTATCTGGCGATTTCTCAACTCATCCACCAGGAAAGAGTACTCTCTTCTAGCTCTTAACATTTTCGGGGGGATCTCCTTCATTGTCATCACTTCTTGTCCATCCACTTGAAGCTTTTTTAAAAAAATGGCCTGTAAAATTTCATTGCGTATATGTCTTGTAGTGAAATATATTACAATGTCTCTGGGTAAATGTTTCTGCCTGGCCACCCATGAGTTGACTCTATATAGCTTATCGATTTGCCAATCCACCTTGGACTTCTGGTCCCCCATCAACTGTGCCAGTGCTGCTACCATCTTTTCTCTCAGGTTTTCTTGTTTATTTTCCTTCACCCCTCTTATTCTTAAAGCAAACTCCATTTCTCTATATTGAATCATGGTCACATCAGCCTCAGATCTCTCAATTTTTCCTTGGGCCTGCTCAAGTTTACTATCCAGAATTTGGCTGGCTTCTTTTACTTCTTCAATTTTATTCTCCAGCATTTCAGCATGAGCTGCCAACCCTTGAAATGCGTAAAGTATATCTTCCCTAATTTCATTATTTCGTATTAGAATATCATCTGAGACTGCTTTAATTTTCTGCTCAATCACTGCTGTGAGCCCTTCTGTCCTCTCATCAATCACAGCTGTGAGCTTCTTCTCTGTGGCTTTTAAAGCATCTTTTAAAGTATCTTGTAACAATTCGAGTGTTAAAACCTGTGGTTCTGTTTGAGGGGTAAGAGCTTGCAATTTTGAAGTATGAGCAGGAGAACTGCCAGCACTGCCTGGCCCCTTTGTGGGGAGAGTCTTTACTATTGGAGGTCTCGTGGCCATTAAAATTAAAAAAAAATTGCCCCCCTTCTTCTTTCTTCTTTCTTCTTTCTTCCCTTTCCTCTTTTTTATTTAAAAGCAGCCAAATAAAAGAAACAATTTTTCATTTTGCTCAGAACAGTCTTTAAAGAAATCCTCCTTCTAGCACAAAAACAAAGTCACTTCTTAGCAACCAATAGAGGCTCTATCGGCACTTCAAAATCACTTTCACTTTCACACCCTTTCAAGCCTCAATCGCCATTTTGTATCCTATTTCTTTAACAGATCCGAAGGAGGCAATACACAAAAAAGTTGGAGCTAACTTAAATACTTGCAATTTTGGTTCTCCTGGCTGGTCTCGCCTGCGTATTGCAAAAAATCCTTAAAAAATCCTAAAAAACCCCACAGATGCAGTCACGGCATTTAGCTCTGCCAATGCAGAGTTGTTCCTGATCCGGAGCTGCTTGGCTGGTTTTTGGGGAGTCCACACCCTTCGCACCCCAGTGATTCTTCTGGGGGCTCTTGGGGAACTCTACCCCCACCAGCCTGCTCTTCACTCTCCCCTTTGCCCGGGGAGAGACTTTTCAAGCCTTCCGACAGCGTTGGCCAGCTGATCGGAGGCTTTTACAGAACCGCGGAACGGGCGCTCATGTCGGAGCGTCCTCAATGCGATCGCGCCGCCGCCAGAAGTCCAGTGGTTGAATGATCTTGATATAGGGGATATAGAAATTGAACCCTTGTCATGGTCGGATCATTCTCTCCTTCGCTTTGACTTTCGAACTGCTACACCCTGCCACAGGGAGGTGGAACCGACAAGGTGGTTCCGCCCCGGTGCCTGATGGATCCGGATCATTTCCAGACAGAGCTTGGGCCATTTCCTGAGGCTCTGGCTCACGGCTCAACCGAAGACCTGGTAGCCACCTGGGATAGGGTGGCTGCTGGAGCTTTGGATCAGGTTGTGCCTTTGCGGCCTCTGACTCGGCGTCGATCTCGCTTGGCTCCTTGGTTCACCGAGGAGCTGAGGGAGATGAAACGCCGGAAAAGATGCCTAGAGAGCGGTTGGAGGGCCAGCCATTCTGAATCTGACCGAACACTGGTAAGGTCTCATATTAAGACCTACCTGGTGGCGATAAAAGTGGCAAAATATAACTATTTTTCCACTTTTATTGCGTGATAATCGCCCGGCCACCCTGTTTAGGGTGACCCGCTCCCTGCTCCTTCAGGAAGCATGGGAGGACCCCTTGGAAGGTAGAGCCGAGGAATTTGTACAGTATCTGTATGACAAAATCACTCAGATTCGGGAACATCTGGACTCTGACTGGGTAGAGTCAGAGGGGAGGATGGAAGCAGGTCATGAGAATGTTATCTGGGAAGAGTTTGACTCAGTGACTCCCGAAGATGTGGACAAGATACTGGGTAGACTGAGCGCTGCCACATGTTTATTGGACCCGTGTCCCTCCTGGTTGGTACTGGCCCCTCGGGAGGTGACACGAGACTGGCTCCAGGGGATCATAGATGCTTCCTTGAGTGAGGGTGTCTTTCCCGCCACCTTGAAAGAGGCGGTGGTGAGACCACTCCTCAAGAAGCCTTCCCTGGGCCCGGCAGTGTTGTCTAATTATCATCCAGTCTCCAACCTTCGCTTTATTGTGAAGGTTGTTGAGAGTGTGGTTGCGCGACAGCTCCCTCAGTACCTGGAGGAATCGGCTTATCTAGATCCATTCCAGTCAGGCTTCAGGCCCGGGTACAGCATGGAAACGGCATTGGTCGCGTTGGTTGATGATCTCTGGAGGGCTCGGGACAGGGGCTGTTTCTCTGTCCTGGTCCTATTAGACCTCTCAGCGGCTTTTGATACCATTGACCATGGTATCCTGCTGCACCGGTTGGAAAAGTTAGGAGTGGGAGGCACCGTGCTACGGTGGTTTTCCTCCTTTCTCTCCAACTGGTTGCAGTCTGTGTTGACGGGGGCAGAGGTCGACCCCGAGGCCCCTTGTATGTGGGGTGCCATAAGGGTCGATCCTCTCGCCCCTTTTGTTCAACATGTATGTGAAGCCACTGGGTAAGATCATCCGTGGTTTTGGGGTGAAGTACCATCTGTACGCTGATGACACTCAGCTGTACATCTCCACCCCGGATCACCCCAATGATGCCCTTGAAGTGGTGTCCCGGTGCCTGAAGGCTGTGCGGATCTGGATGGGGAGGAACAGACTCAGGCTCAACCCATCCAAGACCAAGTGGCTGTGGTTTCCGACATCCCGGTATAGTCAGTTGGCGCCATCACTGACTATTGGGGTGAGTCGTTGGCCCCCACAGAGAGGGCTCGCAACTTGGGTGTCCTCCTGGACTCACAGCTGTCTTTAGAAGAGCATTTGACGGCTGTGGCCGGGAGGGCTTTTTATCAGGTCCGCCTGATTCGCCAGTTGCGTCCCTTTCTGGATCGGGACTCATTAAACACAGTCACTCATGCCGTCGTCACTTCCCGCCTAGACTACTGCAATGCTCTCTACATGGGGCTCTCCTTGAGGAGCATCCGGAGGCTCCAGCTGGTCCAGAATGCAGCCGTGCGGGTGGTTATGGGAGCGACGTGGCACTCCCATGTGACACCCCTCCTGTGCGAACTGCACTGGCTCCCGGTGGTCTTCTGGGTGCGCTTCAAGGTCTTGGTTACCACCTTTAGAGTGCTCCATGGCTTAGGGCCAGGGTACTTACGAGACCGCCTTCTGCCACCAGTAGCCTCTCACAGACCAGTATGCTCCCATAGAGAGGGACTTCTCAGGGTGCTGTTGGCCAAACAATGTCGGCTGGCGGCCCCCAGGGGGAGAGCCTTCTCTGTGGGGGCACCTACCATTTGGAACAAGCTCCCCCCAGAGATACGGAACATCCCAGATCTGCACGCGTTCCGCTGTGCCCTTAAAACGGCCTGGCCTAACCTCTTTTAAATTGTTTTAAATTTTAAATTGAGTTTTAAAATTGGTTTTAATTTGTTTTTTGGGCCATAATATTTAATATTTTTAAAATGTTTTTAATATTTGTATTACATGTATTTTATTTTGACTGTTCACTGCCCTGAGTCCTTCGGGAGTAGGGCGGTATATAAATTTAATAAATAATAATATAATAATAATAATTGACACCCTCCATAAGGAGGGAAAGCCTCAAAAGGTAATTGCAAAAGAAGTTGGATGTTCCCAAAGTGCTGTATCAAAGCACATTAATAGAAAGTTATGTGGAAGGGAAAAGTTTGGAAGAAAAAGGTGCACAAGCAGCAGGGATGACTGCAGTCTGGAGAGGATTGTCAGGAAAAGGCTATTCAAAAGTGTTGGGGACTTTCATAAGGAGTGGACTGAGGCTGGAGTTAGTGCATCAAGAGCCACCACACACAGACGGATCCTGGACATGGGTTTCAAATGTCGTATTCCTCTTGTCAAGCCGCTCCTGAACAACAAACAACGTCAGAAGCGTCTTACCTGGGCTAAAGACAAAAAGAACTGGTCTGTTGCTCAGTGGTCCAAAGTCCTCTTTTCTGATGAGAGCAACTTTTGCATCTCATTTGGAAACCAAGGACCCAGAGTCTGGAGGAAGAATGGAGAGGCACACACTGCAAGATGCTTGAAGTCAAGTGTGAAGTTTCCACAGCCTGTGTTGATTAGGGGAGCCATGTCATCTGCTGGTGCTTCCACTGTGGTCCACTGTGCTTCATTAAGTCCAGGGTCAACGCAGCCGTCTACCAGGAGTTTTTGGAGCACTTCATGCTTCCTTCCACAGACGAGCTTTATGGGGATGCTGACTTCATTTTCCAGCAGGACTTGGCACTTGCCCACATTGCCAAAAGTACCAAAACCTGGTTCAATGACCATGGGATTACTGTGCTTGATTGGCCAGCAAACTCACCTGACCTGAACCCATAGAGAATCTATGGGGCATTGCCAAGAGAAAGATGAGAGATATGAGACCGAACAATGCAGAAGAGCTGAAGGCCGCTATTGAAGCATCCTGGTCTTCTATAACACCTCAGCAGTGCCACAGGCTGATAGCATCCATGCCATGCCGCATTGAGGCAGTAATTGATGCAAAAGGGGCCCAAACCAAGTACTGAATGTATGCTTATACTTTTCAGAGGTCTGATATTGTTCTATGTACAATCCTTGTTTTATTAATTTCATGTAATATTCTAATTTTCTGAGACTGTGAATTTGGAACTATCAATATTTTTGTCAATGATCTTATTAATATATTATGTCCGTTAAGTGTTAAGAATCAAAAGTATCATTATTACTATGATTAGTAGTAACATTGCTGAGGTTGTCAGTGATACAGAACAATTGTAAATTGTTATAAGCTTTGTTACTGCTCCCAATATTGACTTAGGACTGTGAAGTTTAACATTGTTATACTTTTATACAAAAGCTAAGTATATATATAATAACGAACTATAACATTAATAATTTACTATTATTGGAGAGGTGGAGGTCTATATTGGTGGGAAGAGAAAGTGGGAGAACTTGATAAAAAGTGATTTTGTGAAGAAGCTGTTAAATAACTGTCTGGTTTGACTCTGAAACCCAACAAGACAAACACAGACTTCAGAGGATAATTAGAACTGCAGAAAAAACAATTGCTACCAACCTGTCTTCCATTGAGGACCTGTATACTGCACAAGTCAAAAAGAGGGCTGTGAAAATATCTACAGACCCCTTACATCCTGGACATAAACTGTTTCAACCCCATCCTCAAAACGACGCTATAGAGCACTGCAC
>WNWU01003748.1:0-17284 GCA_012654045.1 Ptyas mucosa | reverse complement strand
ACTCCTCCCCCCACTTTGACGAGCTGATTGGGCCAATAATAATTGATTGGGGGTCCGTCCTACGAATGTTTGCTTCTCTCCAGTTTGTTGTTTATAAAACACTTTTTTCCCTTTAAGAAGCCAGTGAGGCTGACCGCAAGAATAACAACAATTCATTTCGGTTTCCCGTCTGGGCAGAGTCCAAAGGCGGTCACCTGATTGGGAGGAAAAGAAGCGAAACTTAACTTTCTCTTTATCCCAGCGGAGGAGGCGGCGATGGCGACCGAAGCGTCTTTGCCTGTTTTGCTGGAAGACGCCACCTGCTCCATTTGCCGGGACTTTTTCCAGGACCCCGTGCTCATCCCGGAGTGCGGCCACAACTTCTGCCGGGGCTGCCTGACCCGCAGTTGGGGGACGTCGGAATCGGAGGCTTCCTGTCCCCAATGCAGAAAGACCTTCGCGCCCCGCAGCCTCCTCCCCAACAGGCAGCTGGCGCGGGTGCTGGAAGGGGCCAGGCGATGCGGCGGCCATCCGGACGAGGAAGGAGGGAGCCTCTGCCCGAAGCACCGGGAGCCCCTCAAGCTCTTCTGTAAGGACCACCAGACCCTCATCTGCGTGGTCTGCGACCGATCCAAAGAGCACAAGGGCCACGCGGTGATCCCTGCGGAGGAGGCTTTCCAGGAATACCAGGTAGGAGTCAGCCAGGAGGAATCGCTGAGGTGGGGCATCCAGATCCTTGGTCTTCCTGGCAATCCTTTAATCAATTTACTTTTTCTGTTGTCCACAAACTGGATTTAGCCTGACGCAGATGCGAATTACAACCAGACTGGAGAGGCCTTTCAAGGGACTTTTAATGACTTACTTCAGCAAAAGGGTCTCAGCAGCTAAGGAAGCCAAGACCCCTGAACAGATGTAAAAATTCAAAATATAGGGTTAAGATTAAGGTTCCTTGACAGGAGTTTCTTTTTTTCTTTTTTCTTGAAAAGTTTTAAAACATTTTTACAAACAAAATTCCCCCCTCCTCCCCCCACCCAACCCCTTCTCCCCACCCACCCACCCACTTTCCAGAGCAAAATACAGAGTACAGCATTTAAAAAACATAACCTAACGTAAACAAGCTATCTATAAACTCTTACCTCCCCCTAGCACTTTAACTCCCCCATGCATACCAATATATAAGAATATTTATTTTATTTATTTATTTTATATCAAATTTATATACCGCCCTTCTTCCGGGGGGACTCAGGGCGGTGTACAGCCAAAATAAAAACATCAACTACAAACATTAAAATACAATTAAAAGGATATATATCTGTTTGGCTCCAATTAAAAGAATGACAAACCAATTAAAAAAAACATTTTAAAAATTGTTAAGCCAGCCCAGCTTGCTGGAAAAAGGTTTTAAGGGCACGGCGGAAGGCGGAATATAAGAATTCCACTCAGTATTTCATTCATAAGCTATTTGAAACTTTTTAGTCCCATATTTATTTTGAATATAGTAGATCCAGCTTCTTCATTCCAATATATATCATTCATTCGAGTGGTCCTTCAAATATGCAGTGATTTTAGCCATCTCCGCCAAATTTGCTACTTTTAATGTCCATTCTTCAATAGTAGGTAAATCTTCCTTCTTCCAATACTGTGCCACCAAAAGTCTGGCTGCAGTTATTAAGTTCAAAATCAAATTAGTCTCTATAACCGTACAGTCTGTAATTATACCCAATAAAAACAACCGTAGAGTAAACTTTTATCCTCTTTTTGAGAATATTTTGTATAATCCACCATATTTTAATCCAGAATGCCTTAATTTTTTTACATGTCCACCATATATGATAATATGTTGCGTCATCACATTTACATAAGGTGACCAGATTTTAACATTGGTAAAGAGGGACACCATTGACCGGGGGTGGGGGTGGGGGTGGTGTTCTAATTTTTTTTACTACCGGTTCTGTGGGCGTGGCTTATTTCATGGGTGTGGCTTGTGGGGGTAATGTGACTGGGTGGGCATGGCCAACTTTTTTTTTTACTTTTAAAAACATTTTTTTCTACAACCTTAAGAGGTTGCAGGAAAAAATGCAAAAAAACAGCCATAGATACGCTCAGAAGACATATAAACAGACTTCCAAAGTTCTGCAATTCAGCCATTATAAAACTCTCCTACTTCTAGGATTACATCATGTGTACTTCTAGTAGGAAGTGAGTTGAACTAACAATATGACACTTCTGGGTGTAAACATTAAAAAGTTCAAACTGTTATTTCTCAACTCCTACGGTTATAACCCAACCCTTTAGAGCTAGTCCTAGAAATTAAGGCAGGTGCTCCCCAGTCAGAATGAAACTAAGAATATATTAATACCTTCTGCTAAAAAGGCTTCAGCTTGGTTGAATCAGCACCTACATGTATTTTATACACTCCTCAGTTACTGGAGTCTAATAATTTTCTCCCCAAATTCCCCTGTCTCAAACATACATTTTTAATCACCCATTCTACTTGTTCTATCATACATAATAACAAGTCCTTTTATTACCGTATATACTCAAATATAAGCCGAGTTTTTCAGCCTGTTTTTCAACCTGAAAAACGCCCCCTCGGCTTATATTCGGGTCACAAAAAAAAGATGCCTAGCAAGGGGTCTTGCTAGGGGTGCCTAGCAAGACTCTCTGCAGCCCCCTGGAAACAAAAACGGGCTGGGGGGGGGCTTAAAGGGAGAAAGAAATAAAGAAATCCTCACCGGAGATTCCATGTGCACTGAGCTTGAGTTGCGAGCTGATTGTAATTGGCTGCTAGCTGGCCTTCTTGTAATTGGCTGCTAGCTAGCCTTGTAATTGGCTGCTAGCTAGTGGGTTCTCCCAGCTTGGCTGTCTCAGGAATTCTGGGAGTTGAAGTCCACAGGTTGTAAAAGGGCCACATTTGCCCAGCCCTGGTATCTCTTAACAGAGGCTTCAACTTGCCTGAAATTAGATCAAGCCAGTGACTGGGTGGGCATGGCTAGCTGGTCATGTGATATATGTGTCTAGGGACTACTCAGAGGGCTGAAAAAAGTCATTTGACAGGTCCTCACACTTCTGACTGGTCCTCACACTTATGACCATCCTCACATTTATGCCCATGCAGCATTCTTAAAACCATGTCACTCATTTCACAACTGCTTCTCTTCACCATGGTGACAAGATAGGGCAAAAACGTAAAATGTGAGGACAGTCGTAAGTTCGAGGACTGGTCACAAGTGCGAGGACCAGTCAAAAATTACTTTTTCAGCCCTCTGAGTAGTCCATATGCACAAAAGGACTACCCAGAGGGCTGAAAAAAGTGATTTATGACAGGTCCTCGCACTTTTGACCAGTCTTTTTTTATTTTGAAATTTACCAGTAGCCGCTGCATTTCCCACCCCCGGCTTATATTTGAGTCAATGAGTTTTCTCAGTTTTGGGGGTGAAATTGGGGGGGTCGGCTTATATTCGGGTCGGCTTATACTCGAGTATATACGATATTTAAAATATGTGAAAAGTAAGAACATCATAGATTCTATGGAATTAACCCAATGTCAGTATCACTTTCTTCTTTTTCAGTGTAGAAAAATATTGTCTTGTGGCATGCAAATTTCTAAAGTTAAGGTTTTTTTTCTAGATTTCAAGCAACATAGATCGCCAATAGTTTTTACAAAGAAGCACAGTATACCACAATATAAGATCAAAATTGCTCTGGTGTAGATGACTAAATAAAATCAGGGTTCTGTTTAGAATCATGGGCGAAAAAATAAATAATGAAAAGAAAAAGAACAGAATATGGTAATAACTACTTAATCCAGTATATCATAAATTTCATATTATTTTTTAAAAAATACTTTCTGCATTTCCTAGCTATAACAAACAGATTTCAATATGTGTGGTCTATGCTTATTTAAGCCTCATAAATTGGGTGTTCAGTTGCAATCTCTCTCTCTCCCCATGAGAAACAGGAACAGAATCGATTATTCTTCAAATAAAGAAATATGAAGGCTTAATTAAGTTTCTTCTTTTTGCGTAAATAAAAATTTCTGAAGAAAATTAAATTATCATTCAGTAGTAATTTGTTGTATTTAAGTTTTCCAGTTTGCTTGGAAAAAATTTGTTCTTGGAATTGGACATTTATTAAATTAATAGTTCACAACAATGCAACAATTTCATTGGGTTAGAAGGTTACTTCAACTGGAAGGACATTCAGTCTCTCTCCCAAGGTTCTGTTTATTCCCTAGTGCTGGAGATTATTATCACTATTTTAAAACCTTGGCTGTTTCAATCAATACAGTCCAATAGGTTTCAGCACAAGATTCTTGGTTGGAATAAAATACCGTACATTTTTCTGTGGGATGCTGATACACATTTATTGATGTTTTCCCCTTTAGAATTAATTAATTGAAAAAAATAGAAAAGTAACATTTCTCCATTTCACTTAATGAGTTCACAAAGGTATTTTTCAGTTTAAACTTTTAAAAGGAAGATACACTTTTGTTTTACTGATCATAGCAATGAGGACTTTCTGGCTTTTGGTATGGTATGAAAATAATACTACTAATGATAAAAAGAACACACCTTACAGAGGCTGTATTATTTAATGATTTCCACAGTGATCAGCACTGCATATTTTAAAATCCCCTAAACACTATATTCAATGCAATGATCCTGTTGATTACATAAATACACATTGTTACAATGTTGTGCAATATGTTAGGTCAAACCTATCATCTTACACATCATGATATACCCACACCAAATGCACTTAATTTATATCACCCCCAGGGTAAGAATTTCTACTCACAGGATGTACAGAAAGCTCTGTCTTCAGCAGACTCCTTATAACTGGCACCCAAGATATATGACACTACCATTCATGTAATCTCTCGAGAGCTTACCAAAGCATGCTGGTTATGGAGTGCTGGGCATAATCCAACACTGTGGGAGGATCATGTTGAAAGAGTTTTCCCTCAACATGCAAGGACTCATAGATGTTTCTGAACAATCTAATAAATCTTGCTGTAGGAGTTAGCAAGAAGGACCATGACTGATTTCGTAGAACAGATTCCATGTTCTGTAACACCAAAATCCATTAAAAGGATAATGGCATGTTGGAGACCACTAACTGAATTATGTTGTGGGACATGTGTCTTCATAGATAGGAGACAGCCAAGGAACTCCTTAACTATCAAAGTGGGCAGACTAGATAGGAGACATACACCATGTGAGCTGTGAGTTATATACCGAGGAAATAAACCTTGCAAAAAGCTTGTAAGTTTTAAGAGAGAACAATACTTAGATTTCCTTGAGAGTCACCTCTTATCTTCTCTTCTAGCCTTGGCTTCCCATTTACAAAATGGGAATAACCATTTGCCAGCCCATCTCACAGGATTGACATGAAAATCAATGAGCCCAATGCTTTTTTTAAAAAAAAAATAAGGAGTTTTATAAAAATGGTTTTTTTAAAGAAAAATCCCGCTTGGGGCAAGAAGAGTAGGATCAGAAGTAACAGTCTTGAGATCTGGAAGGCACATCCTCCCTATTTGGGGCTCTTCAGAATTTGGGCAGCTGGGACTTCCTGTGGCTCTGCGAATGCCGACAGACGCTTCTTTAGGAGCTCCAGCCCCGTGATTCTGTATAGCCGCTAGCACAGCGAAAATCAGCTGTCTAGCGGCTTGAAACTCTCCCCCAGGAAAAAAGGGGGAGAGGAGCAGAAGAGTCTGGGTAGAGCTCCCCTAGACCCCCAGGTTGTTTTTTTTAAGCCTGGGGTTAGCAGGGTGAGAACTCCCTGAAAGCCCTTCAGTTGCTCTGGATCCGGGACGAGTCTGCTTTATGCAGAACGAGGCATCACGTCCACACCAGCAATGCAATTTTAAGGATTATAAGAAATTTTGACCTTGGATGCTGGCAGACCAAATCAGGAGAATAAAAAAATGCAAGTACTGAACTTTAACTCCGTTTAAAAAAGGAAAAATGGCGCCTGAGGGCGTGAAAACGAAACTTACTAGTGAAGTGCTTGTTAACGCTTGTAACATTGTTAAAGCTACTGGATTATACATTAAGAAAACAATTTAAAGTGGAAGTTGAATGGAAAAGACTATGGTATTGATTTCAATTAATTTACACTTCTAAATTCTGTGGAAAATAATTGGATTTATTGACCTGATAGCGGAATAAATACAATGTGAAGATTGAAATATCGCTGACATTAGGGCTGGAGGATCTTTATCATATGAGTCAGCAAATTCACAAGCTGTGACTGTAAAGATTTTTCAAGAACTTTTAAATTCTTTTACTTTTGCTATATTAGAATAAAGTGTAAGAACCTTTCAAAAAAATAATTTGAAGAATAACAAAGATTTGCTGGCTGGAAAAGATGAAGAAATTAACCAGGCTAATGTGATTTTGGAGGACAAAAAAGAGTCTGTCAGGATTAAGATGGAGGTTACTACACTGGATACAGAGGTTTTGCCAGAGGCTTCCACGCAACCAACTGAAAAACAGCAACTGGACTCTCTACTGCAAACTGACAAATTTTATCATGACAATCTTTGGTTTTACAGACAGAATCAATATTTAAGGAATGAAATGATTGACTATATGAGCAGGAAGAGTCGGAATCGTGGCTTCAAATTAGAGGAAATAATTTTAAGAGGAGAACGAGTTTTAAAGATACATCAATCTCAAATTAAAATTCAAAAATTTTCAACAATAAAAGCAGGGGGAGGAGCAATGCTGAAGAAGAAAGTATTATTGAAGAGAAAGGACTGGAAAAAATATAGAAAGAAACGAAGAATGGAAGATTAATTTCTTTTGAGGAGGATCGTAGTAATAAATTTGAAAAGTTTACTGTTTTATTGAAGTAAAAAAACTTAATTATAATTGGATAGCTTTTTCAAACTTATTGAAGTATTAAAATGGTTAATTTAAAATTTAATGGATAGCTTTGTAAAAGTTTTGAAATTCATATTTTGAAGAATGTCTTTTTGATGTATTAAGAGATCTTAAAATGTTCAATTTAAGATTATAGTATTTTTAAAAGCTATACGTGGTGAAATGTTTAAGCTAGACATAATTTAACAAATGTGAAAAGTGATAAGAGAATTTATAAAGGGCAGGTTGATGAATAATTTTTAAAAGGGGAGTTAAAGAGTGTGAGGGAGTTTTGAATCTTGTAGTAAGTTAGCATATTTTAGCTTATGTTTGTTAAATGTTATACCCTGTTTTAGCTCTGGGAAGTCAGGGGGAGGTGTGGGGAGGGGGGGGTTGAAGGATGGGAGGGGATAAAATTGTTGTATAGATAAATATATTAATAGAAAAGTAAGGAAATTGGGGGAAATGTCACAATAAATGAAATGATAAAATCAAGATGTGATAAATATTGGTGGAATAAGAAGAAAGAAAAGATGTACTCAGATGATACACTGTATGTTTGTTTGTTTACAAAATAAAAACTTTTTTTATAAAAAAAAAGAATTTGGGCAGCTGAAGTCGAATACATGACAGTGAAAACAGAGGGGCAGACAATCTGAGGAAGCCCGAGGATTTATCGACTGGAATACACTCCCACAGCAGCGGGAGGTGACCACGCCGCCTGGGAAGGATGCGAGACAACTGGCGGGCACCGCGTTCAAGTAGACCCTTTTTAGAGGAGGGAGAGCGGCAAGAAATACCCGGGCATGACGTGAAGCTCGCAAGTAGCTACGCCAGTGTCCGAGCAGAGGATGCGCGGTGGGGGGTGTTCCGCGGCTCCCATGGGGGGGGCCAAGAGAGAGACAGCGCGCGCGCCAAGAAGCCTCAGGCCGAACTCCTCCGAGCCTGCTTTAGGCCAAGCCCACCACACAGGATGCAGCAGCTCAGCATCCTTCCCAGGCCATCGGGGGTGTGGCAGATCGGAAGCTGGGAACTGAGGCAGGAAGATGGGAGGCTGGGGGAGCGATTAAGGAGCAGGATCCGGCTAAAGAAGGGCAGCCGAGGAAAACCGCCCGTTTGCCTTCCACTTCTCTTAAGGGATGCTTTAACAAACTTACTGCCCCCTTCATACATCCACTCAGAAAGATACACGTAAGTTTAGTGGCAGATAGATCCAGCTTAAAGAGGAGGAAGCGGAGTGCACTCTCGAATACTTCGGCTAATAAAAGAACTTTTATAAAAGTCTTTATTAAAAACTTTTATTAAAATCGGGACTTTTTTAAAACGCCGCAGGATGCGGGACAAATTGTTGAAAATCGGGACTGTCCTGCCAAAAGCGGGACGTCTGGTCACATTGCATTTACATCTCCAACACATAGATTGTAAACTTGGATACATACAAGCTAACTTTTTGGGATCTAAATGCCATCTATAAAACATTTTATAAAAATTTTCTCTCAAGTTTTGGGCTTGGGTAAATTTTACATTTCTAACCCATATTTTTTCCCATGTTTCCATCATTATTGGTTCCTCAATATTTTGTGCCCATTTTATCATACAGTCTTTCACTAGCTCAGTTTCTAAATCTATTTCTATCAATGCATTGTACAACCTTCTTATATGCATTGGACTTTGATCCCTAATTTGTTTTATCAAATTTTCCTCATTTTGCAGGATACCAATTTTCTGATCCTCTTTCCATCTGGCATGCAACTGTCCATACTGAAACCAAGTTTGAATTATCTCTCTTCCTTTAATACCTCTAAAGACTTTAACTGCAATATACCTCTTTCCGTAATAAGAAGCTCTTTGTAGGTAATCACATCTTGTTTCTGTTCCACACTTATATTCTCTATCGTATGTCTAGGTATTGCACATATAGGTAATTTATTATTTAATTTATAGTGATACTTTTCCCACACACGTAGTAACGCATTCCTTAATATATGACTTTTAAAATTCTTGTCCACCTTTTTATCATATAATAAATATGCATGCCACCCATATAACAAATCATATCCCTCAATATTCAATATTCTCTCTTCTGTTGAGTTAATCCAGTCACTAATTGCTGAGAGAGCAGCTGCCTCATAATACAATCTTAAGTTAGGCATTTTGAGACGACCTCTTTCACGTATATCTTGCATTATTTTTTGCTTTATTCTCGGTCTCTTTCCTGCCCACACAAAGTTGCTAACACCCTTCTGCCATTCATTCAAATTTGCATCTTTTTTAAGTATTTGTATCATTTGGAAAAGAAATAAAAACTTTGGCAAAACTTTCATTTTTACTGCAACTATTCTTCCCAGCAACGATAGTTGTAATTTTTTCCAGTTTTCCATCTCTTTCTGTATTTTTTGCCACAGCAGTTCATAATTATTCTTATATAATTTCGCATTTGAAGTCATAATATAAACCCCTAATATTTAACCTTCTTTACTATTTCAAATCCTGTTACTCTTTCTATTTCTTCTTTTTGATTTATAGTCATATTTTTAGTTATCTTTGTTTTCCCTGCATTTATTTTAAATCCAGATACTTGTCCATATTGATTAATTATATCCAATAAACCTGTTACCGATTGTACTGGTTGGGTTAAAGTAACAACCAGGTCATCTGCAAATGCTCGTAGTCTGTAATCATCATGCCTAATTTTAATTCCCCTTATTTTATCTGAATCACATATTTTATTCAACAAAAATTCCAAGGTCAAAATAAACAATAATGGAGACAAAGGACATCCTTGTCTTATTCCTTTTTCTATATTAAAAGTTTCCATGAAACTACCATTAATTATTACTTGTGCTGTTTGTTTCTGGTTTATTGCCTTAATAGATTGTATAAAATACTCTCCAAACTGCATCTTTTCAATTGTTTTCAGTAAAAAATTCCAATTCAATCGATCAAACGCCTTCTCTGCATCTAAAAAAATTAGCACCGCAGGGACCTGGTTGTTCTTTCCCAAATTCTCCAATATGTTGACTATTTGCCTTACATTACTTTTCATGTGTCTCCTATTAATAAAACCAGTTTGATCATTATGAATCATTTGTTGCATAACTGGCATCAACCTATTTGCTAATATTTTAGCAAAAATCTTGTAGTCTGTATTTAAGAGCGATATGGGTCTATAATTTTTTGGCTGAGTATGGTCTTGATCCTCCTTTGGGATCAAGGAAATAAATGCTGTTCTCCAGGATGGAGGTACTTCTCCTCCAGTTTGTATTTTATTAAATAGTTCACCATTTCTGTCTGCAAGCTTTTATAGTAAACAGCTGTCAATCCATCTGTCCCAGGGGCTTTTCCCACTTTCAATTGTTTAATTGCTAAAACAATTTCTTCAGAGGTTATCAATTGGTTCAAACCTTCCCTTTGCTCTTCTGTAACTATAGAAATATTCTCCTTCTGTAGATACCTATCTATATCTTTACCTTGGATTTTATCACTGGTATACAACGTCATATAAAATTCTAAAAATGCTTTTTTAATCATATTTTGCTGATACACCTCTTTACCTTTATATTCTATTTTCTCTATGGTACGTAGCTTTTGTTTTTTTCTAAGCAAATATGCCAACCATCTACCTGGTTTATTAGCATTCAAAAAGTATTATGTTTGGCATATTGCAAACTAGTTGCCGCCTGATCTGTCATCAACATATTAAATTGCCCTCGCAATAAGTTAATTGCTTCTTTTATTTTCTTATCTGCTGGATTTGTTATTAATGCTTGCTCTTTGCTTTTTATTTCCTCTTCTAATTCCTTCCGTTTTCTTTCCTGTCTAGGTCTATATTTATTGTTCAAATATATTAAAATACCTCTCATATATGCTTTACTTGCGTCCCAGACCATTTCCATAGATGTACCTTTAGACATATTCATAACAAAAAAATTCTTTCATAAATTTTTTACATTCTTTCACATTTTCCTCATATCTAAACAGATTTTCATTTAACCTCCAGGATCTCCTGGCCCCTTTTCATGCTCCAATTCCATCCAGACTGGGCTATGGTCTGATAATGCTCTTGGACATATCTTCGTTTTCTTCACCCTAGAAAGGAAATCATTAGCAATTAGTATAAAATCAATCCTAGAGAATGATTGGTGTCTATCATGTCTCTCAACTCCATATCTTCCATCATATCAAAAAAAGATTTAGGCAATCTGGCGCGCGTTTGAATGTTTTGCGAAGATCCTTTTTTGTCCTTTTTAGTATCTAAAACTCCATTCCAATCTTCCATCAATATATACGATTTGTAATTCCATTGTGTTGATTTAGCATGTAAAAGCTTATAAAATGTTTCTTGTTGTTGATTAGGTGCATATACTCCAATCAAAAGTGTTTTTTGCCCTTCTATTAAAATTTCAATTGTAATATATCTTCCTTGCACATCTGCTTCAATTAATTTAGCTATTAAGTCTTTTCTTAGGTATATAACTATATCATTTTTCTTTTCTGGTGCAAATGCTACAAAATGTGTTCCCAATCTTGCATTTATCAATTATTTTTGATCTTTCATTCTGATGTGGGTCTCTTGCAAACAAAAAATATCATTTTTAAACTGTTTCAGGTAATGAAATATTTTCCTCCTCTTTTGTGGTGAATTTAAACCATTGACATTCCAGGTTAAGAATCTATTTGCCATCCTTGGCCAGTTGAAGTTTTTGAAGCATTAGCTGAAGATCGTCTTTGACTTTTATCTTCGGCCTGCCCCCCCCCCCCCGCTTCTGTTTTTGTAGTTTCTTCTGTTTTCATCTGAGTTTGCTGCGCCTTTAATTCCTCTCTCCGTCTAGTTGCTGCTCGGGTCTGTCTTTTGCTCTTTGATTCCTCTATTTTCCCAAATACCCTATTTTCTGGCATATAAGACTACTTTTGAACACAGGAAAATCCTCTCAAAAGTCGGGGGTCGTCTTATACGCTGGGTATAAGCCTACCAGCACTCCAACTTCCCCAGCTGACCCCCAGGGATGGCGAGCCCCAGCTGTCTGGGGAAGTCAGAGTGTCGGTAATATCCACCTGGATGCCTGGGACGGTGGGGGAAACTCCACGCAGCAACCAGCTGGGTCCAGCATTCAGCGGCATGCAGCCTTGACGAGATCAGCACAGCTTCCCGAATCTGAGTTGCCGGCGCTGACCGATGACGCTACGGGAGCGCCGACAACATTGAGGGGTAGTCTTATACGGCGAGTATAGCCCAAACCCTATATTTTAATAGGAAAAGTAGGGGGTCGTCTTATACGCCCAGTCGTCTTATACGCCGGAAAATATGGTAGCTCCAGATCTTGGGCAATGCTTGTAAGTTGTATTAAATTTTCCGCAATCAATGTGCCTCCTTGCACCTGTGCCTGCACCTGGATAACTTCTTCCTCTCCCTTTCTTACTCCCTCTGCTTCCTTTCTTCTTCTGGCTTCTGGGGAAGATGAACCTCCGGCCTTCAATACATTGGTGTAAAAGTCTCTTGCCTTCCATACTGTGTTAAGACGATATCTTTCTCCTAAGTAATTCACCACCAATCCAACTGGATCCTCCCATCTGTACTGTATCTGGCGATTTCTGAGTTCTTCCACCAAAAAAGCATAGTCCTTAGACAGGAGTTTCTTTTGATTACTTGTCCTGGCCTACTTTACTCACATTCCTCATACATTGTATATTTGTGCTAATAAGCTTTCTTATCAAAAGAGCTGTGTGTTTCATTATTATAATAAGAAGTTTCCAAAGTTGATGTCTATGTGTCCCCCCATTGGTTACTGGTCTTATTACGCTCCTCTGCAACTTTCTGCCTCAGCCATTTCTTTAACAAACTTCCCTAATTCCAACCTGAGACCTTCACCTCCTGCTTTATCCTCTGTGGCTGCAATTTTTTTGAAGACTGATTTACCATAGTCTTTGAATTACAACTATTCGTTTAGTGACCTCCTTACAAGCAAAGTCAATTGGGAAGCCAGAACCACTTCACAACTGTGTTACTAAGTGAACAACTGCAGTGATTCACTTAACAACTGCAACAAGACCTTGGAAATTTAAAAACAGAACAGGATTTAAAAAAACAAGGAATAAAAATTGACTGGTGGCCATATTTGCAAATTAGGACAAAATATAAAAAAGACAGGGAACAATATGGTATACACAGAAAACAATTGGAATTGGATAAGATATTATTAGGACCAGGAGAAAAAATGATCACAAAAATGTATAATTTTCTGTTAAAATTTAAAATGGAAGAAGAAACCGTGAAGGAAACAATGATTAGCTGGGCAAGAAATTTTGCCTATAACATTCATAAATTATGGGAGAGAACTATAAACTAACAATGTCAGCTGCTTACAGAGAGAATCTTTATAAGATGTTTTATCGATGGCACCTGCCACAAGTGAGATTGGCTAGGATGTTCTCAAAACAGGTCCCCGGAATGTTGGAGGTGCGGCCATAGCCGAGGGACCTTCTATCACATGTGGTGGACCTGCCCTAAGATTAGGAAATTTTGGTGGAAGATAAAAAATGGCTGGAAGAGATAACTGGGTGGAAGATAGAAAGAAAAACGGGACTATTCCTCCTCGGTATTTAAGAAGGGAAAATGGGAAAAAAATTTACAATATATCACATATTGTAATATATCACACATACTAACTGCGTGTAGAATTGCCATAGCACAAAATTGGAAACAACCGGATATCCCCCCCAGACCAATTTATAATTTAAAAAATTTATGACTGCGCAGAAATGGACAGATTATCTATAGAAATTAAGAAAAGGTAAGACACCAAGTACTATTTAATTTGGAATAGATGGTATTCCTGGCTGGAGAGTAAATCTAAAATGTAAGTGATATTTTGTTACGAAACCGAATTGTGAATAGAAGATATTGTAACTTAGATAAGGATGTAAGTTAACACAGATAGAACTAGAATTTGTGTATGGAAGTTAACTAGGATAGAGATGCCGATATAGAAAAGCTGTTACTAGTGCTTAGGTTTTGTTTTTGTTTGTTTGTTTTTGTTGTGTGTTATAGTTTTTTATTTTTTGTTCTTTTCTATTTTTTGTACTGTATATTTTAATGTTTGAAAATTTAATAAATATTATTTTTTTAAAAAAACAACTGCAGCAAGAACATCAGTTAACTGTCTTGCTTAGCAACGGAAATTGCTTGTAGGGCGAAATAGGCTCCCTTTGCCAGCTCCCTTTCCACATTTGCTCTAGAGCAAAATTGTCCTTCCTCCAAAGTCTTGAGTGCAGACCCCGAAAAACACTCCTGCTGGATCAGGCCAAATGTTCATTTCTCAATGATGCTTCTGGATGACTGCAACCAGGAGACTCAGGCAGCTCATTTTAATGCCATTACAGGTAGTCCTCAAATTAGAACCATTCATTTAGTGACTGTTACGACAACAATGAAAAAAATGACATAATGTTTTTCACCCTTATGATCATTGCAGCATTCTGTGGTCACATGACCAAAATTTGGATGCTTGCCAACTGCCATGTATTTCTGACAGTTGCATATATCTTCTAACTGGGTCTTCCCTCCAATGGAATTCTTTACGGAAAAGAAACTCAAAACTTGTATTTTCTCTTCAGATCAAGGTTGAGGATTGCCTGAAGGCTCAGAAGGAGCAGAAAGAAAAAATAGCTACATACAAGGGAGACACAGAGCAAAAAGTGCAGGAGATGCTTGTAAGTATTGATCCAACGGCGAGCAGTTTCTGAGCTAATAGGAAGGAGAACCCCATCCGCCATCTTTGATAATAGGCAGCCTGTTTGTAAGTACAAGTTCTGACTTAAATGAAATTGAAGCTAAAGACGGTGTAGGGCACAGAACTTGGTCTTAACCTGGGGACTAAGATGTCACCATTGGCTGAATGAGTCACAGTTGGATTAAGTGCCCCTATCCCATGAGCCGTGTTTTATACAATGGGTTTATTTTGTTAAATAAATTAATGCAAAACGTATTTCATCCTATTGAAAAAATTGTGAACTCAAACATTTTTCTATTTCTATTTTTGGAATCGCTGATTGCCAAGAAAATTTTCATGAGAGGTCATTAAACTAGACCCTTTAAAAAAACCAAAACCTTCCCCCCCTACGCTTTTTAATATCAAATGGGTTTTTTGTCTCCTTCGGATATTCTCCCACCTCACTTCTGGATTCTTCAAGGAATCTGTTTAATTATTATAACAATTAAAATGCAAGTAAAAATAATTAAGTAAACAATTAAAAATAAAATTATGACTTTTGCTTTTTCTCTTTCTTGTTCTAGGACCTCATTGAAAAAGTGAAAAAAAATGTGGTGGCTGAATTCAGAGAACTACAACTCTGGTTAGAAGGACAGGAGAAGCTTCTATTGACTCAAATGGAAGAAACGGAGAAGGATATTATGGCAAGAAAGGAGAAGGGTTTGGCCAAGCACATGGAGGAACTCGGCTCTCTTGACCATCTCATCCAGGAGATAGAAGAGAAGCTTCAGCAGCCAGCCAGCAAACTCTTACAGGTCAAGTTGGATCATAGAGATCATAGAATCCTACGGCTGGAAGGGACCTTGGAGGTCTTCTGGTCCAATCCTCTGCCCAAGTCAGGAGACCTTATAACCACCCCCCAAAAATGGATGTCCAAACTATTATTGGAATCCTTCAGTGATGGAGAACCCAAAACTCAGGGAGGCAGGCTGTTCCACTGATAAATATTTCTCACTGTCAGGAAATTTTTCTTTATTTTAGCTTGCATCTCCAGATGAGCTTCCACCCCTTTTCCCTTCAAGTGTTGGAAGATGGCTGTTGTGTCTCCCCTAAGCCTTTTCTTCCTTAGGCTAAGCATACCGAGTTCCCTTAGCCATTCATTGTATGGTTTGGCTTCCTGGCCTCTTACCATCTTCATTGCTCCTCTCTGCATTCTTTAGCCCCTCCACAGAATACTCTTTTTGACTCTTTCCTTTTTTTTTCTTTCATAAATTTAATCAAAATTATAATAGTGAAAAGTACCAATGGAAATAAAGAAAATAGGGAAATGGAGAAGGAAAAGAATGGGAAAGATGTGTAGGATAAAGTAGAAAGAAAAAAAAATTTTCTCAACTTTTTTTCTGCACAGTAAAATACAAAATAAAATTACAGCCTCAGCGTCTTAATTTTGCATATTTAGTAATTATTAGCCATGTCTATAAAAACAGATTAGTCTAATAAGCAAAATCAAACATCAAGAATTCATTTTTTTCTATCTCGAGCACAAAGTTTAGAAGCAGCTTCCAAGTAGAAACAAGGGGTGATGTCTAATTAAAGCTGTCAATTTTTTTCACTTTTTCCATCCATTGTTCTGTTGTGGAGATTGATATAACTTTCCATGTCTACATGTAGGATTCTGGCTGCATTCGGCCAAGTTCAAAATCTTTTTTTCAACTCCTCATTTAGTAAACTTTTTGACTCTTTATATGGAAAGGAAACTGGAAGGTATGAAGACTACAGGTAGCCCTTGACATATCAGCATACTTGGGCCCAAAATTTCTGTTGCTGAATGAAACAGTTGTTAAGTGAATTTTGCCTCATTTTACGACCTTTCTTGCCACTGTCGTTAAGGGAATCTCTGCAGTGGTTAAGTTAATAACATGTTTGTTAAATGAATCCGGCTTCTGCATTGACTTTGCTTGTCAGAAGGTCACTAATGGTGATCACATGACCCCAGGACGCTGCAACCGTCATAAATATCAATCAGTTGCCAAGTGGCTGAATTTGATCATGTGACCATGGGGATGCTGCAAGAGACTTTTTTTTAAAGTTTATTTATTTATAACACAGTAAAACAAGACAAGGCATTTAACACTTATATACAAGACTCTTTTTACAACTTTTTCATAGTGGTCCTTCCTTATTATTTACTATTTGCACCAATTTTACTTCATCTCATTCCAAATTACTATCCCAAATTACTAGGGATACATAATGTAATTCAGAAAAAGCAGGAATTCAAAGTTTTGGTCAATTGTCTATATATTCTTCACAATTTTAGGACTGCCTGCTTAGGGTTCCTATCCCATATTGGGGGATGTGGTGGTGGGTGTTCTTTGTAGGGTCTCCCCCTCCCCTTAAATCTCCAGGCCAAGGAGAAACCCAACACTGATCACCTTCTCCAAAGTATTACCACCACCTGGATTTTCCAAAGTGCCTTCATTCTGGAAGCATAAATGTAGGGGATTTTTTAAATCCTATTGATGCACTATTTTGTTTTTCAAATAGTTTTTTTCTTTTTCTTATTATGTTTTATATATAAATATATATCTTCTGTAATTGTGTTGGATTCAATCTGGGTCTAATTTTTCTTAGACAAGAAAGTAAAAACAATACCACTCTAAAAGAGGGGGGGAAAGAACAATGGATTTTTTTAAAAAATGGAAGTACTTTATGTGTCTGTTAGTG
>WNWU01003741.1:0-23078 GCA_012654045.1 Ptyas mucosa | reverse complement strand
ACTCATTTTTAACCTATTCTTAATCTATACCGAACTATATAAAAGCACTTATAGTGTGGCTACCATTTGTTTTAGACACATTTTAACAATACAACAAGACAACAAGAGAGGGCTCCTGCAATCCTGGCTTAGACTATTACTGTGACTTCTTTTTGCAAGGCCTGAAATTCGGACTACCGGACTTGTTGACAAACCTCAGTGGAGGCCCTTAATCCTCGGAGTGGATTTTGAGCTGTTTGTTTTTGGAACCTATCCAGGGAAAAACTCCTTTATCTCCGAGACTGTTTTGGTTTGGCTGTAAGTTTGTTTGGCTTTTGGTTATCTATTTGGTTCTGAGCCAATTTCTGTGCTAAGCCTGAAGCCGGCGGTTTGTTTGTTAGGCCTAATTGCCTGACCCAGCATCCTGCCTTCATTATCAGAACATTAACTTGCTTTGGGCCTCATTATTACCCAACACCCTTCACCAAGAGATCGACTGGCTGCTCCGATATGAGTCCACATAAACGTTGTCGTTCCTTGTCTCCGACTAACCTTAGTTTGGAGACCTCCCTCGAAAATATAATGGGCCCCTTGCCTAAGATCAAAAAGACTGACACCATGAACCAAGATCCGAACTTATCAATTACCTCCTTGGACGAATTCTTCCAAAACTTAACAGCTCTGGAGTTTCCGCCCAGCTCTCCTTCGGAAGAATCAGAATCCCTGGCTGCCTCACTCTGCAACACACCTTCTTTGCTGGATTGCCCAACACCATCAGATGTTAGTCCTGTCTTGCCCTGTCTCACTACACTGCCATCCCCTATTGACTCAGTTCAGCCCTCAGATATCCGGCTGTTACAACAGTTCTGTCTCCGTCTGGCCGACTCTATTACCCTTTTGACATCCTCTGTTGGAGTGCTGGAGGGCAAAGTGGAATCCCTCAGTAAGTCGGTCTCAGCATCACTTTCCTGTAGAACCACCAGACATGCACCGGGCCCGTCCCGAACGGATATCCATCCTCCTCCACGACTGTTGCCGTTAGTGAATCTCCAATTGCTCCCAGCCAACCTATGTCTGAACCTGGCCCATTCTTACTTTAACAAGTACGACTGGACCAACCGTAAAACCACTTTAGACACATTGAGGCTTTTAACCAATTCTCACATCCTGAACAATGAGCTGCTCTCCGTGGAATGGCTTCCCAGCACACCTCACCATAAACGCCTGATTCTCAAGTTCAGCTCACCCAAGATCCCCTCGCTTTTATGTGGTCTTCGTAACCATCTGACCCAATTTGGAGTCTTTCCCCAGAGATGCTTTATAAATACTCACCTATCCTCTCTTGGGAGGAAGCCGATCAACGTGGACACTTGTCGTCGGACAGGGCCAGAGTGCACGGACCTCCACACGGAAGCTGGCAACCCTTTGAGGGCTTCAACTAGCAGTTCCACAAATCCGCCGGCAACCCAGCAACAACGGGAGGATGTCCTCCAGACCAGAAATGTGGCGCTCCCAGATCAACCCCTCTCTACTTCTGATTCTGAAGGCTTATCAGGACGCGTCCCTTTATCCCTGATCACTGGTCCACCTTCTGCTCCAAGAACCTCGCCTCCTGAAATGCCACATTCCCAGTCCCCACAACTGGCCAGTTTGACCTCTCAGACTCCCCGGGCTCCCCCTCTCTCGCCGTCTATCATTATCACCAAATCACATAATGGCTGTATTTCTTTTGATGACAACAACACCATACGGGTGTCTCCCCCGACAGCCCTATCTGTGCGACATTCAAGCCACTACCAAGACCAGGACAAAAACTTCAGTCCAAATCTGGCTTCCCACCAGAATTCTCCAAGTTCTAATAATGACCTCAAAACTAAGCAAGATAATCAAGGCAAGATAACAGATTTCTTCGGTCTAACTGTCTCCCGGTCCTTCCACCAGCCCCCTGCTGCTCCCAAATGACAGTCAAAGATCTACTCTCCAACTCTTCCTTGGTCCATCATGAGTTGGAACATTGCAGGGTGGGCATCCAAAAAAGTTGACCCGGACTTTTTGAATTACCTCAAAAACTTTCAAATCCTCATATTTCAGGAAACGTGGGAGGTTAATGACATTTTGCTTTGTGGTTTTGAAATCATATCCCTGCCAGCCCGTCCCTCACTGCGTGGTGGTCGTTCGAAGGGCGGCCTTGCTACAGGTATCTCCCTGGAATTGCATGCAAACGTGGCTCTTGTGGATTCTTTTCCCCCTTATGCCCAGGCAAATTTGATATCCGTCGGGAAGCTCTCGCTCCTGGTGTTTAATGTCTACCTCCCTCCTGGGGGCTCTCACCGGGACTTAGATGAGCTGTGGGCCGGTCTGGAAGATTTTCTTACTACCATCACACTTAGATTCCCTCATTCACTGGTTCTTTTGGCGGGGGATCTAAACGCCCGCATTGCGGGGACTTGGGAAACCCTGGTTGCCTCTCGTTGGTGGGCAGGCCCGACTAGGGATGACCACCCCCTGGACACCTTGAAAGGGAGAGTTTCCAAGGATCAGAAGGTTGACAAAGCGGGGACTTGTCTAGCTCTCCTTACCATCAAACTAGACCTCTTCCCCCTCAATGGCAGATGTTCCCCGGACGTTCCCGGGGAATTTACCCACTTGGCCAAAAATGGCAACAGCACAATAGACTATACCTTAGTTTCAAGAGCCTTTTTGCCATACATTACCTCCTTTAAAGTAGACGACAAGATTTTCAGTGACCACCTTCCTCTCATTACGGTTGCACGGCTATATAGACCTCAAGACCATTCTGCTCATGTTGTATCAATAGACTCTAATCCCAGAGGCTCCCCGATGTTGCTGAAATGGTCAAAGTCTCTGGCCTTTTTCCATGCACGCTTTTATCACCAAGAAGCAGCCAATACTTTGTCAGCCTTAATTGGCACCAAGTCTACACCCAGGGTGCTACTGACCGCCTTCTCCGAGTGTCTAAGTAGTCTCATAGCCTCCTTTCACCCCCCCACTCTTATCCCTGGCAGAGTTTCCCGGAGGAAGGGAGCCCCCTGGTTTAACTCACAGTGCAAGCAAGCCAGGAACCATATGAGATCTATATATTCTGCTCACAAACGAACAGGTTCATCGACGGCCCCCCCCCCGCTTATTTCGAGGCTAAGAAGGCATACAAGCTAGCCCTCTCAAGAGCCAAGCAAGACTGGCACCGGCTAAGGTGGAACGCATTACTAGAGGCCGCGAAATCCAGCAACCCCCAAGATTTCTGGAGTCTGTTAAATAGGAGGCCAACTAGTAGGCTTACTCATTCCATCTCTGCCACCACATGGGAACTCTTTCTACGCCGAGTCTTTTACGACACTGATGTGCCAGTCCCTTCGACCTCAGGCTCTTTCCCTAACGACCTTCCCAGATGGCCTCCTGTGGAACCATCCGCGATTGCCAACCTAATCGGACAACTTAAACTTCGAAAAGCGCCCGGCCCGGATCTCATCCCAGCCGAAGCCATTCTAGCCCATAAGGACTGGTGGACCCCGGTTCTTACCGAGGTATTTAATGCAATCAACCAAACGGGCCTCATCCCCAAGCTCTGGAAGGATGCCATAATTATTCCAATACATAAGAAAGGCGCCCATTCTGATCCCGGCAACTTCCGTAACATCAGCCTTCTTTCAATGTTGGGGAAACTCTATGCCCGCTACCTCCTGTCCAAACTGGAGTGCTGGGCTGAAGAGGCCGACCTGCTCGGATATGAGCAGGCAGGATTCCATCCAGACCACTCTACAATTGATCATGCTTTGATCCTTCATCATCTTGCCGTAAAATATTCCACTCCCAAGAAGGGTCATCTCTGCGTCGCCTTTATAGATCTAAAGGCTGCCTTCGACAGCATCCCTAGAGCTAAGCTGTGGGCCAAACTTTCTGCCTGGGGTATTGACAAAAGATTACTCTGGCTTATCTCCCAATTGCATGACGGAACAGAAGCAAAAGTGCGCCTTACCCCGCAGGGGGATCTCTCTAATGCTATCCCCATTAACAAGGGGGTTAGGCAGGGGTGTATACTGGCACCCCTTCTCTTTAACCTATATATCAGTGACTGGAGAAAGGCATTTTCAGATCACATGGCCCACATCCATGCCCCTAGACTAGCTGATTATAGATGCCCACTCCTGCTCTACGCTGACGATGCCGCAATACTTTCATTTTCCCGGGTGGGCCTACTTAGAGCCTTAAAAATCCTTTCTGCCTATTGCTCTACTAACCAACTGCATATAAACCACTCTAAGTCCAAAATCATGATTTTTACAAGAAGCAGGAAAATCTACCAATGGCATCTTGATGGCATCCCAGTGGAACAGGTCCACAGATTCCAATATTTAGGTATCCTCTTTCAATCCAATACCAAGTGGCCTGCGCAGATTAAGTATCTCTGTAACAAGGCTAAGATTTCCACCCATGCCCTCCTGCATTTTTTTCATACTGAGGGTGCTCATCACATCCCCTCAGCATTAAAAGTCTATAGGGCAAAGGTGATAGCAGCTATCACCTACGGCGCCTCCCTCTGGGTCCAATCCAACATTTCTTCTCTTGAGTCTGTCCACAGCCAGTTCCTACGCCGTCTGATGGGAGTCCCCCCCTGCGTAAGCAATGCCGCAATTCGTCTGGAACTGGGTATACCCTCACTCAATACAATCCTGTGGAAACGTGCAATTGGCTACTGGTTGTCCCTGTGGACTAGACTTCCAGGCTATTACCTAGGCCAATGCCTATGGCGGGACCCTTTTCTTAGTCCCTGGGCCCGTAATATCCATACAAAACTTTTGATGATCGGGATTTCCCCCATTGAAGCTTTTATCCTAGGCCCCGATGCTGCCAAAAAGTTGATCTTTCAACGGCTGGACGACATTGATAGACAATTAAATCTGGCACACGGATCAGGAACATGCTCACCGTTTTCCCTTGGCATTGTCCCCTCGTCTCACCCCCCGCCTTACCTCTCCGCATTACATTCTATCAAACACAGGTTCGCATTTATGAAAGCACGTTTTAATGTGATCCCCTCAAACGTCCTCGATAGTAGGCTCTCAGGGGGGGTAAAACCCATCTACTGTACATGTGATAGCCGATCCCCGGAAACCCTGTTCCATATTACATTCGTATGTCCCCACTACCGGGATATAAGATCAAGATTCATTTCTCCTATTTCCCAGAGATTCCCCGGTTCACCTGATATGTTTAGCCTTTACTTCCTACTCCAGGACACAGACCCCAACATAACCTCAAAGGTGGCAAAATTTTTTGCCGCAGTCGTGGCTGGAAAAAACGGGAGAAGAGACGGGCAAGCCCTACGGCAGAGGATTCCTAGTATTGATAGTACAGTTTGTATTTGAGGCAGTAGATGGTGCACTGTCACATGATCTATCTATATTTGTAAAACTTACTCCTTTTTTTATGTGTATATAATTTGGTCTTTGACCGCAATAAAGCCTACCTACCTACCTGTGGATTGGATGATTTATGATGGACAATGGGAGGGGATGATTTGTATATGCAGGCTAGCGCGAAAAAGTCTTAGTTTCAGCTTCGCTTGGTTGCGTTCATTTTCTATGCCAGTAAAAGTACAGATTTTCTAATACAATGGAGTCTGGTCTTTTCTTTCCTGGTATTTGAAGGAAGCATACCTGACAGTCCATGTCGCTGGGGTACTCACTTTCGGTTGTTGTGGTTCTCGCTGCAGCTCCTTTGGGGGTGAGTTGTGCAGCCATCTGCCTGGTGACTGATCTCGTGTTTACTCTGTTGTTCTTTGCAGAGTAAACAGCTGGTTCAGTCATTATTCGGAGTTATGGGCAACCATCCTCTGCTACCATATTGTGAAGGGATGGATCTAACCCAATAACTCAAGGTACAAAGTAATTTATTCAAAAATTCTTTTATTTTAGGCCTACGTTAGGTTTAGGCCCTTTCTGCATAGCAGCTACTGACCTCTTGACCTTTCCTTGCAGGTACACATCTGGAACTGCTGGTCTCCACGTGGAGAGAGCCTTTTATACACAGGGGGAGGAGCCGGAAGGTAAGGAGTGGCCAGGGGAATGATGAGATATGTGGTAGGTGGGTTAACCCTTACACAACCCTGGGCTGGTGATCATAATGAGGTTAGGCATTTACCCTGACAGTTTCCAATTTTAACTACATCATAGGGACTATCCCTTCCCTCCAAGTACCTATTTGCATAGGACTAAAGGATTGTTGTGTCTTCTTTGAAATAAATGTGTGTGTGTGTGTTTAGGAAAGAGACAGAGAGAGAAAAATGTGGGGTAGGCATACCATTCATACATCAATTGTTGAGTTAAAAATTACGTGAAAAATTACGTGAATAACTGCATCTCCTTAATAAGATGTCATTGTCCATATAAGATTATATATAGAAAGAGGGAAATAAGGAAACAGAAATACAGGATTGCTAAACAATCTCATGTTTTTAATTTATATAATTTATATAATAGAACTACTTCAGGAGCTAAATGGATTATTTCTTTTTTTTTAAACAAACTTTATTAAACATAAAAAGATAAAATATCAAACCAAGTACATACAAAATACATTTATATTCACCCCATAAAATAGAAAAACAATACAAAACGAAACAAACTAAATATATATATCTATATATAGAAAGTGACTTAGTACATCATTTATCTTATTGACGGTGCTTGTTGTTAATTTTATTTTCTTGTTTTCTTGTGGAATTTTACATTTACTCTCCTTTCTTTTGACTTGTCCAATCGTACCATCTATTCCATACAGTATAATATTTTGAGTCTATCTTGTCTTTTAATTCAAATGTTAATTTAGCCATTTCTGCACAATTGTAAATTTTTTGGATTACTAGATGATCTGTTGGCAATTGATCCGTTTTCCAATGTTGTGCTAATGCCAATCTGGCTGCTGTAATTATGTGTAATATTAAATATTTTGTTTCTTTGCTATGGTTTCCTTTGATTATGCCTAATAGAAAAATTTCTGGTTTCAGCTCTATTTCCTCTGTTGTTATTTCTGTTACCCAAGTTTTTATTTTTTCCCAGTATTTCCTAATTTTGGGGCAAAGCCACCAGACATGAAAGAATGTGCCCTGTGCTTGTTTACATTTCCAACAAGTTGGATTTAAGTTCGGATACATCTTCGCTAACCTCGAAGGGGCCAGATACCATCTATACCACATTTTATACTGATTCTCTCTATAAACTACTGATTTTGTCATGATATAATTAGTTTCCCATGCATTTTCCCAGTCTTCTAATTGTATGTTATATCCAATGTTTCTTGCCCATGCTATTATTTGTTCTTTTACTAATTCCTCTGCTAGGTCGAATTCCAATAAGTATTTGTAAATTTTTGATATTAATTTTTCTTCCTTGGCTTCTAACAGTTTATCTAATCGGTTCGGTTTTAGTTCAATTCCTCCTTCCTCTTGATTCTTTTTATATCTTATTTTTATCAGTAAATAAGGCCACCAGTCTATCAATATTCCTTGTTCTCTAAGTTCTTCTTGTGTTTTTAATACTCCCTGGGAATCCAATATTTCCTTATATCTTATCATTTTTTGTAGTGCCAGTGTGTTGGGGTCTTTTTGCGCCTCCATTGTGGATAACCATCTGGGAACTTTTATATAATGTTTGTTTTTAATTTCTCGCCATGTACAGATTAGTGAATCTCTTAGTATATCATTACTAAAGTTTTTATATGTTTTGTTCCCGGTGTTCCATAAGAAGGCGTGCCACCCCATCATCAAATCATGTCCTTCTAGTTTTAATAGTCTTTGATTTTCCAAATTCACCCATTCACTAATCCATGTCAGACTTGTTGCTTTGTAGTATGTTTCCCATGCTGGTAAACCGAATCCACCTCTAGTTCTATCGTCCTGCAATATACTTAATTTGATTCTTCGTTTTTTCCCTTCCCACACAAATTTTGTGGTTATTCTATTCAAATTATTGAAGAATTTTTAATCTAATTTTACCGGAATTGTTTGAAATAAATAAAGGAGTCTCGGCAGTATGTTCATTTTTATCGCTGCAATCCTCCCTAATAGAGATAATTTCAATTTCCCCCATTTTTCTAAATCTTCATTTATTTTTTGAACCAATATTCCATAATTGTTCTCCTTTATGGTTGCACTTCTGGCTGTCAAATTTATACCTAAATAGTTCACCTTTTTTACCACCTGTAATCCTAATTGATTAACTAATTCTTCTATTTGTTTTGCTGTTATATTTTTTGTTAACATTTTAGTCTTTGTTAATTTTTAAACCTGCCACTTTTCCAAATTCTTCTATCTCTTTTATTAAAATTGGTCCTGTTTTTAATGGTTCTTCTATGAAGAATACAAGGTCGTCAGCAAATGCTTGGACCTTGTATTCTTCTCGTTTTACATTTAGTCCTTTTATTCCTTTATTTGACCTAATTCTTATAAGTAAAGTTTCCAATGTTAAAATAAACAGTAAAGGTAAGAGTGGACATCCCTGCCGTACTCCTTTATTTATTTCAAAGAATTTAGTAGAGTCTCCATTTACTAATATGGGCTTGCTTTTTGTTTTCTATATATAGAGGCTATCATTTTTTCAAATCTCTCCCCAAATTTCATGTTTTTAATTTGCTGAGTCATAAATTGCCAATTAACCTGATTGAAAGCTTTTTGTGCATCCAGAAACACCAGTGCTACCTCCCTCTCTGGATGTACCTCATAATATTATAATACGTTGATTACTGTTCTTATATTGTTTTTTATCTGTCTTGTTGGCAAGAAGTCGTTTTGATCTGTGTGTATTCTATAATTCAATAATTTTTTCATTCTGTTTGCCATTATATTCATGAAGATTTTATAATCAGTGTTTAATAGAGAGATCGGTCTATAATTTTTTATTTGCATTGTATCTGCTCCTTCCTTCGGTATCAGTGAGATGCATGCCTCTCTCCATGAGTCTGGTAGCTTTGCCTCTGTCAATGCTTCATTATATGTTTCTAGTAGAATCCAATTCAGTGTCTCTCCTAATCCTTTATAAAATTCAGTTGGTAGACCATCTGTCCCTGGGGTTTTGTTATTTTTTTGCTTCCTAATCGCTTCCTTTAGCTCTTCTATGGTAATATCCCTATTTAGTATTTCTTTTTCTTCCTCTGACAATGCTAACATTCCCTCCCCACTTAGATATTGATTTATTTCTTCGGTTGTCACTTTGTCTTTCTCGTAAAGTTCTTGAAAGAATTGAGTTGCTATCTCCTTTTTCTTTTCTAAGCTCTGTTGCATTTTACCCTTTGTCTCCTATAATTGTTGGATTGTTCTTTTCTCCCTTTCTTTTCTTAATCTATAAACCAACCACCTCCCTGGTTTATTTGCATACTCAAAGTGGTTCTGTTTTATATATTTCAATGCCGTTATATATTTTTCCTGATCTAATATGTTCAATTTAGGTTTAGCTGCCATCCATTGCCTTCTAATTCGCTCATCCCCAGGGTTGTCTTGTAATTTTCCTTCCCAATTTTTAATCTCTTCTTTTACCTTATTATATTCTTTTTCCCTCTCCTTTTTTCGTTTTACATTATAAGCTATCGTCAATCCTCTCACATAAGCCTTTGTTGTATCCCATAAATTCTGAAGGGAGGTGTGATATTTTGTATTATCTTTAAAGAACAATTTTAATTCCTTTTCCATTTGTTCAATATATTCTTTTTCTTTCAATATCTGTGTGTTCATCGTCCATCTACTTTTTTTCCTCTGCTGTCCTTTCCATATCAGCATTACTGGATTATGGTCAGCCCAATTATTTGATATTATTTCAACCTTTTCTACTTCTTGTATCAATATGTTAGTTACCCATGCCATATCAATTCTAGACCAGGATTTATGGGGATTCGAATAATATGTAAAAATTTTTACCTCAGGGTTATAAAATCTCCAACTATCAACTAAATTTAATTCCTCTACTAAATCAATAAAAGTTCTGGGTAGTATATTTTTCTTTTTTTTATTGCTCTGATCACTTTTGTAATCCTTTCTTACATCAACAATTGCATTAAAATCACCAATCAAACATACGTTCTCCATCTTTTGTTCTATTATTTTTTCATATATTTTTTTGTAAAATTCCATTTGTCCACTATTTGGCACATATATATAACCACTAATAAAATACTTTTATATTTAAATTTTACCTCTATCATCAATATTCTTCCTATTAAATCTGTGTATTTCAAATTGCTCTCTATTCCTTCTTTAACATATTCCTCTTTTCTTCTGCTAGTGTTATGAAAGATTTACCTAATTTTTTGCATTGTAAATATTTTTCATCTTGTTTTCTTATATGTACCTCTTGGAGGCACACAATATCCATTTGTTGTTTCACAGCTTTTCTAAAAATTTGATGTCTTTTGACTGGGGAATTAAGGCCTTGGATAGTACAGTGGTCTAAAGCACCCTGTTATTAACACAGCTGCCTGCAATTATTGCAGGTTCGAATCTCACCAAGGCTCAAGGTTGACTCAGCCTTCCATCCTTTCTAAGGTAGGTAAATTGAGGACCCAGTTTGTGGGGGCAATAAGCTGACTTTGTATAAATATACAAAAAAGTATGAAGGCTATTGCTTAGCGCATTGTAAGCCGCCCTGAGTCTCCGGAGAAGGGCGGCATATAAATCAATTTTTTTTTTAAAAAAAAAAGGCCATTTACGTTCAATGATAAAATTTTTAGATTTTGTTCCATTCCTTAATGGATGTCCTATACGCCTTTTCTATTACTTCCTGTCCTTTCTCTTGGCCCTTGTTCTCACTCCTTCTTCCTCTTGTATTTCTCCTTCTTCCTCTTTATCTCCCTCTTCTAGTACTTTTTCTTGTTCCTCTTGTCTCTGTTTCCCTTTAGTACTCCTTTCCGATTCCTCCCTTTTATTATTTATTCCTTCTATGCCCATCACTTGGTCGTGCAGATTCTGTGCTTTATGTTGTGAGTCCACTTTTATTTTTTTCCCCTGCCACGACACCAACATTCCTTCCGGTGTTACCCATCTGAATGGTATATGCCGCTTATTTAATAATGTGGCCAAGAACCAATATTCCTTTCTCAGTTCCCTTATTCTCTTAGGGACTTGCTTTAATGTGATTATTTCCTTGCTTCTGTAGAACATTGGTTCATTTTTCATTATTTTGTAAACAATGTCTCTTACTTTTCGTCTCACAAATCTTACGTGGACCTCCCTTGGTAGTTTATATTGTCTAGCATAATTTGTGTGGACTCTATAGACTTCGTCCAACTCGTTTATTATTTCACCCTTATCACATTGGAGAGCCTCCGCAATCACTTCTGCCATCACTAATGTTAGATCCTCCTCTCTATCTTCCACCACATTCTGAAAGCACGGGTAAAATGCAGCCCTCTCCATCTCCAGATGTGCCAAAGTATTTTCCAATTCTTTATTAAGTCCCATCATTTTCTGATCCAAAGATTCCAATTTTTCTTCCGTCTGCTCTGTTTTCTTTTCTATAGCTATTATTTGCTGATCTTTTTTTTGTATAATTTCTTGTATTGAGTCCATCTTTTCATCTATCTTTTGTATGTTACTGTTTACTTCTCTTTTAATCTCATCCATATCTCTCTTTGTTTCATCATGATTCTTGCATTTTAATCATGGTCTCCTGAATTGTTATAAGTGTAGCCTGCATAGTTGGCATGCTTAAAGTGGGAGGTTGCTTGTCTGATGGGAACATTACTTCTATTGTCCTCTGTGCTGCAGGGGAAGCCGATGGTCCAATCAGTGTCGAAGTAGTTTTCTTTCCCATTTTCACAGTGGTTGTGGTGGTACTAGTCATTTCCTTTAATATTTTATACTGTTCCCCTAAGATTCTGTCTATCTTCTCCCAAATCACCATCCACTTTAAAATTCAATTTCCTTCCCTCCCTTCTTTTAATATAGTATGATACTAACTTAGTTAATAAAGTTCTATTAAAAAGAAAAATTCATAAATATCTTAATACTCTAATTACTAAAATTCTTATATGATTACTAAATACTAATTAATGTAATACATTTAAAAGATCTAGTATTAACTTTAAATAGTTACTTTAAATATTCAATAAGATAATAAAAAATAAATGTACAGAAAGGAGAGAAAGTAAAAATAGGGAAAGGAAGAGAGAAAGCACAACAACTATAAGTAATTAATAAGTAATTAGGAAGTAGTAATTTGCTAATACTAAATTTCCTCTATAGGTAACTAAATATATCGATATGTAGGTTATGTATATAAATAGCTATAAATATAATTATAAATGTATATAAATATATATAGGTAATAATAATTTGCTAATAATTAATTATGAATATCAGATAAATACAAAAGTACAAAGGTTTCTCTAACAATGAATAAATATGTCAATATGTAGGCTATATATCTAAAAATTCACAATATTTCCAGCTTTTGTGTGTTCTTTAAAAAAGTTCAGATGTACTTCCAATATAGTCTTTCTTTCTTTCACACTTTCAGTTTTCACTCACAAGTAATTAAATATGGCGATCTCTAATCAGCACTGTCACTCTGTGCGTCTTTTACTTTTTGCCAATCCACATTTCTCCTTCTGTTGGAGCAGCTAAGGTAGGGGTTGAACTAGAACCTCGTATTCAGTTCACTTCTCTTTCCCAGCTTCCTGGAACACCCATTTTCCTCGATATTTCACTCCTCTGGTATTTCTTCTACTGGTCTGAAATTCGCCTCTTCACTTTTGCTCTCCTCGTTAATTGCCGCCCGTTTACAATCTGAGCCTTTCTTTTCTGCCCGCTGCGCCTCCGAAATCCAAATTCTTCTTCTTCTCCAACTATCTGAACAAGTTTAAAATCTTTATTTTTCTGCTCTCACTGTCAATTCTCGCACCGTACTCACTCTCTGCTTCCCGTTGTTTTCGATCAGGGCGTCAGGCCTCTGAGTCAGCCATGCCGGCTGACTTCTTCCACACTTGGATTAAGGGTTCTTCTTGGTGTGGCAGGAGACTGCACCTCTCCACGCCTCCTCCAAAGATTCCCCTCTTTCTTGCTGCTCCCACCAGGACCGAACCTCGCCCTTAAAGGCACCAAAACGCTGGAAAATTGGCACTGGGAATGGAGCGATTTTTATAACAGAACTACTTAAGGAGCTAAATGGATTATTTCTAATCACACTATTTGCAATTCAAGTTGCTGGATGTCGCCCTTCAAGCTAAACAGGGCACAGAACTATGGACCAGGTATGGGTTAGAAAGATCTTCCAGGAGGGAGATCAGTCAAAAACTGAATTAGTGCACACTAATATAGGCCAAGGATTGTGTTTAAAAAACTGAGGTTCCAGAAGCACATAGATCGCCCACACCTGATAATGAATCTGAGGTTGGTGCAAATTTTCTGACAAGGTGCAGCTATTGGCAACAAGGGGGCAGGACTCATTTAAGCTGTCGACACCATTCTTTTTAAGGAGAGAGTACCATGTGTCAGCTTGGCTCTACAAATTTCACAAAATGTCCTGAGGCTGGGGGCTGTATGTGTTCAAGACCTTGATTGGCTGACTTCTCTTGCACCTTGTCTGGGTGATAAGAGATGGATTCTGACATTATGTTCACATAAATTCTTCTGTTTCTCTACAGAAGATGATGACATATACATCCATATTATTGCTTTCTGTCACACTTTCAAAGTTGGCAGGGTGAAAAATAGGAATCCCTTGCTTTTGTGGAATGACTTTTATTTTTAGTGAAGTAAATGTCGAAAAAACCTTGAAAATCTCTCAAAACTATTCTAAAAATCAAGTTATTCCTTGCAAAATGGAGGAAAAGATATTCTGAATCTTTCTTTTACTGAGAAATATCTTATTTTGACAGTGAAGCTCATGGGATGCAGGATTTCAATCAATTCATTTTTGTATTCATGCATATTTTACCTTTTTCTAGATTAGCTATTGACTACTATTCTGATTAGGGCTCAGAATCATTATCTAACTTTAAAAAGATTAAGGGGACAAAACTTCTAGGTTTTGAAGTGAACTTCTCAGAATTATTGCTTTATATAAGGTTTCATTCAAGGGATATGGTGTTAAAATCAGTTTCATTTTTTCATTAGTTGCTCCTTCTTATTCAGATTAGGTCTCAGAATAATGATATATAGCATTTGGGGGAAAATATGCACCCCAGTAATCCAGCTGCTGAAGCCAAAATGGAGAAGATCTCCACAGCCACCATGTATTTTCCCTTGGTACTCAAATAGGTAGGAACAAATGACACCCAGACACTGCAAAAGACCAACATGCTGAAGGTGATAAATTTGGCTTCATTAAAGGTGTCAGGCAAATTCCTGGCTAGGAAGGCCATGGTGAAACTGACAGCAGTCAAGAACCCCAGAAAGCCAAGCATTGTATAAAACATAGTGGTTGAACCTCCATTGCATTGTAGAACAATTTCTTCAGCCATGGAGTGCATGTCAGAATCTGGGAAGGGAGGAGAAATTGTGAGCCACACTACACAAATGCAGAATTGTGTCAAGGAGCAAGATAGGACAATAGAGATAGCCAGCTTGTTCCCCACCCATTTTCTAATTTTTGATCCAGGCTTGGTGGCCATGAAAGCAAAGACCACTATGATTGTTTTCCCCGATATACAAGAAAGAGCTACAGAGAAGATGACTCCAAAAGCAGTTTGTCGCAAGAGACATTTCACTTGGGTACGTTGCCCAATGAAGAGCAAAGTGCAAAGGAAAGAGAGCAGGAGAGCAGCAAGAAGGCTGTAAGTGAGGTTCCTATTATTGGCTTTCACAATAGGTGTGTCCTGATACTTAATGAATATCCTGAGCACTGCAGCTGAGATGAAAGAAAAGTATACTGCAATCACTGCCAAAGAAACCCCCAAAGGTTCTTGATAAGTTAAATAAATTATACGTTTTGGAAGGCAAGTATCCTTAGCCTTGTTTGGATATTGATCTTCTGGACAAGGGAAACAGTCATCCAAGTCTGAAAAAGAAACCATTCATAGAAACATTATCTCATCATTTAATTTTCAGTATATTTCAATTTTACAGCCATCTGTAGACTTAATGAGATATCAGTTTGATTACTGGAATGACCTTTATATCATGCTGCCCTTGAAGACCTTTTCAAAAACATAAGCGATTTGCCTTGCAGTGGACATGCACTTAACTCACCTAGTTCTATTACTCTGCATGAACTATACTGGCTCCTAGTTGCTTACTCTATGCAATTCTATTTTCTGATTATCATCATTAAATCCCTGGATGTCACTGAGCCAAATTATAGGTGAGACCACCTTTCTTCCATGGTATCTGTCTTTTTCAATAAGTCTGACAGGTAGGCATGTTCCAGCTCTTTTGTGTTAAATGTTGCCATAGGGGAGTTCAGAATTCTATCTGGTCTATAGTGTCCAGCCTTTTCCAATACTCTTCCATCTGAATTATTTGGGTTCCCTATCCTTTTATCTTTGTTGCAGGATTTTTGTTCACATAAAGAATTAGGCTACAATGGGGATTGACTCAGGTGCCTTAATTGTCTGGTACCTGGTGGCAAGGGTGTTTTTTTAAAAAAAAAAATTATTTGTGTCTCTAAAGACTGTGATAAGCCACGTAGGTTTATTATATGGCAACTATATATATTCCCGAATCAATCAATCAATCAATCAATCATTTCGATACAATCAGAAGTAAAAGCAAGCAAAAACTATGCAAAAAATTACCAATGCAAAATTACCTCACATGCACTTAATTCACCTAGTTCTTTTTTTTTATTGAAAAAGTTTTAAAAATTTTACATACATTTTCTCCCCCCCTCCCCAACCACCTCCCCCGACTTCCCAGAGCAAGTACAAAATAAAATACAGCTTAAATTCTCTAAATTAAACTCCATTTCACACTTATTATAATCATGATCATTAAACAAATAGATAAAAGGAAAGCAAGTCTTTTTTTCTCCTTATTCCATCTAATTCAACAAAATTATCTCCATTTATAATTACAGCAATTAAAACAATTAAGTATTATCTAATCAAACCTATCATTACTCAATTTGGCTAATTGTTACTTAACAAATTATTAGATCTATACAATTTAACAAAATATTTTATAACTTCTTTCATTTAAAACAAAACAACAACAACAACAACAACAACAAAAAGAGAAAAAAAAAAGAAAACCCTCACTCAAAAAACCTCTGATTTTAAAAAAAAATTACTATATAAACTCTTCCGTCCTTCACTTTTAAACCATCAAGGTCCAATTATAATCAAAACACTTAATAAGAAATAATATTAACAATAATTTTTTAATTAATAATCAAACCTCTTATATCCATACATATTAACAAATCAACTAAGAACATCATTTAAGAACTTTATCAATCCTTTAAATTCTTCATACTAGATTGAACCAATTGCTAATCTTCTTGTCTTCACATCTTCCAGCAGCATATAAGATATCTTCATTTACATCTACCCCCCTAAATAAAAATTGCTTCTGTATATAAAAAAAAAAAGCCCCCCGAGTGACTTTGTAATTGTAATTATATTTGAAATGATATCCATCAAATCCAGTCAAAAATTAGATTAATAAATTCATCAGACATATTAGGGAAACCACCAGATCAACTGCAATTGCCCTAGGTCCATAGTCCTTTTGCCTTGTATTCATTACCATCAAGCAAGAAACTTCAACTTGCTATATTCAGTAGAACTTCTGCGATTGCAATTAAGTCCAAATTTGTTGCAGTCCTTAATAAAATAATCCAAATCATTCAAGTCAGGGCATATTTCACAACCCAATACACCAGCATTGCTGTGATCTGTTTATTCTTCTCAAATATTCCAATACAGCTGTAAGTTGCCTCCTCATCGTCGCTCATCGCTTAGTTAACTGGCATTAAACTGCTGTCTGTTTTTTTTTTCTTTTTCCAAAAAATTCAAAATCTTTAAACAGTTAAACAGTACTTTTTAAGGACCATCATCTCATCAAGCAGGGTTATTTTCCATTTCTCCAGTCTTTCTTCTTTTCCTTTTTACGAACTTTCTTCTTAACTTTGATCCCTCTGCCTTTTTTAGCTCCAGTAAAATTTTGCGGTTTTTGGGATTACATATTATAAAATTTTTGCAGAAATGTAGCTTCTTCTGGAAACAACTCTTTAAGTGCAGATTGAGTTTTATCTTGCTCCTTATTTTGCACAACATTCATCTTTCTCTCTTCAGTAAAATCTGCTATAATCTGTTGTTGTTTTTTTGCATCTTCCAACTCTTCATTCAATCCCCCACTGCTAGATTGCAACTCAGTATTTCCATGTATTTCATTATTTCCAGCTTGAGAAACTTGAAATATAGTATCAATTCTTTTCAATAAAGCAGAGGTAATTGAACTCAAAGCTTCCTCAAATTCAGACCATTGAGGGTTAAATAACCCTCCTTTACTTTCAAAAAGCCCAGCCATCTTGCCCCCCTTCTTCCTTCCCAGAAGGACAGAAAAAAAAAGGGGGAAGAGAAAAGAAAAAAAGAGTTTCAAGAAGAAAAAAAAAGGGGAATCCTTTACAATTTGTAATTTGTATTGCTGCTTCAATTATTATTATTCCTTTCTTATTACATCCACTTTTCAAAAAGGAGTTTTACGTTTCAAACAGGGGCTTGTCAATAATTACTTTTAGCTTTCACTTCTTCACTCCCCGTTAAAACTCAAACGCCATCTTGCTTTCACTTTCAGCTTAGGAAGAATCTTTTAAAGAAAGTAAATCTTTGGAGTTAAAAGGAAAAAAAAATACTTGCTGTTTAATTCATACTGCTTGTGCTCCGCCAGCTCGATTCAAAAAATATCTGTTTAAAGTTGGTGCTGGAATGGTTAACGACATCTAGCTCTGCAAAGCAGAGGCATCCAGGGTCCGGAGTACTGACAGGCTTAACGGGGAGCTCTCATCTTCAAGCGCCAGATTATGTGTGAAATCCGGCACTTTCAGGGAGCTCTCATACCAGGGGGAAAGTTTTCAAACCGCAAGACAGCTGATAGTCGCTGTTCTTTGCGGTTCTACGGAGCCCTGGGCTGGCGCTTCAAAAAGAAGCGTCTGGCGATGTCGCTGTCCCACTGGAAGTCCTCTTAATTCACCTAGTTCTATTCCTGCTGCATGAGATTTACTGGCACCTAGCTGTTTACTCAATGCAATTCAAGTTTCTGGTTATCACCATTAAATCCCTGGATGTCACTGGGCAAACTATAGGTGAGATCACCTTTCTTCAATGGTATTTGTCTTTCACAATAAGTCCGATAGGTGGGCATGCTACAGATTTTTGTGCTAAATGTTGTCTCTGGGAGTTCAGAGTTGTATCTGGTCTGTAGTGTCCACTCTTTTCCAATATTTTTCCATGAATTATGTGAGTTCCCTACCCTTTTATCCTTCTAGCAGGTTTGGAAAACCTGATTGTTCCCCTAAATGGTACAAACGGTAGAATGGGGGTTCACTCAGGAGCCAGATTTGTCTGGTACCTGGTGACAGGGGTGATTTGTGTTTCTAAAGATTTTAAATTTAATTTTAATTTTTCAATTTATTAAATTTTTATACCGCCCTTCTCCCAAAGGACTCAGGGCGGTGAACAGCCAAGATTAAAATACATACAATATGAAAATTAAAATAATTTAAAACATAATTAAATCAATTTGGCTTCCCCAATTTAAAACCCCTTACCCATAAAATTAACCAGTTAAAAATTTTTAAGCCAGCCCGGCTTGCTGAAATAAGAAAGTCTTCAGGGCCCAGTGGAAAGTACGGAGGTCTGGGATCAGTCGTATCCCTGGGGGTAGCTCGTTCCAGAGGGCAGGTGCCCCCACAGAGAAGGCTCTCCCCCTGGGGGCCGCCAGTCAACATTGTTGACTGGCAGCCAACAAAAGAGAGGGTTGAGTCAGAGCCTGTTCCTCCCCATCCAGTCCCGCACGGCCTCCAGGCACCGGGACATCACTTCAAGGGCATCATTGGGGTGGTCCGGGGTGGAGATGTACAGCTGAGTGTCATCAGCATACAGATGGCACTGCACCCCAAAACCACGGATGATCTCACCCAGTGGCTTCACATAAATGTTGAACAGGAGAGGCGAGAGGACCAACCCTTGCGGCACCCCACAAACAAGGTGCCTTGAGGTCGACCTCTGCCCCCCTGCCAACACAGACTGTGACCAGTCGGAGAGATAGGAGAACCACCGTAACACAGTGCCTCCCACTCCCAACCCCTCCAGCTGGCGCAGCATGATACCATGGTCGATGGTATCAAAAGCCGTTGAGAGGTCTAATAGGAGCAGAACAGAGGAGCAGCCCCTGTCCTGAGCCCTCCAGAGATCATCCACCAATGCGACCAATGCCATTTCCGTGCTGTACCCAGGCCTGAAGCCGGACTGGAATGGATCTAGATAGACAGTTTCATCCAGGTACTGCGGGAGCTGTCGCGCCACCGCACTCTCAACAACCTTCGCCACTAACCGAAGGTTGGAGACTGGACGGTACTAAGCCACCGAGGTTTACTATATGAGATAGGCACCCATATACATTCCAGAATCAATCAATCAGTCAATCAATCAATCAATCAATCATTAGGGTGGAAAAGGATGTAAAAACCATGGAATAATTACCAATGCAAAATTACCTTTATTTCCATTATAATATATTATAAAAATTTGAAAGGACTATTGGTGCTGAAGATGAAGTTAATGTTTAATAAAATAATGGAGGGCCTCCGGGGGTTGGGGAAGGCCATTTTCACCATCCCCAGGCTCAAAGAAAGCCAGGCTCAAAGAAAGCCAGGCTCAAAGAAAGCCAGGCTCAAAGAAAGCCAGGCTCAAAGAAAGCCAGGCTCTGGAGCCTGGGGAGGGTGTAAAATCGGCCTACTGGGACCACCATGCCATCGCGTGCCAAAAGCGGGGGGTGCGTGGGGAGTTGCGCACGCATGCACGGGAGTCAGGCACATTGAATCATGGGTATGGGCACGTTTGCGTGTGACCTCCCTGCGCTCCCCCCGCTTTTGACACGTGACAGCAAAAAGGTTAGCCATCACTGATAAAGAGCAATATCCTTTATTAATCAGGATGCTAAGATTTTTACAGAAATATTGGCAAGTAGATTGAATATATTTATAGAGAATTATATTAAAAATGACCAGTGTGGATTTATAAGAGGCTGACAAATGTCAGATGTAGTAAGAAGGGTATTAAATATAGGTTACTATATAAAGAATCAAAAATTGAATGCAGGTTTATTTGCATTAGATTTATTTAAGACCTTCGATTGTGTGGAATGGCCTACATTGAAGATATTAATAGAGAGGTTAGGTTTTGGGAAAACAATTAGAAAAGTAATAAATCAACTATATTCAGAGAATAAAGCGAGAATAGTTATAAATGATGGTGTTACAGAGAGACTAACCTTACGCCGGAAAATGAGGCAGGGTTGCCCTTTATCCGTTTTATTTGCATTCTTGATGGAGGTTTTGGCAAATGCAATTAGGGAACATTCATTGATTGAAGGAATTGGTGTACATAAGAATACTAAAATAAGTTTATTTGCAGATGATACATTATTAACATTTCAAAATCGTGTAGTTATTATACGGAGGATATCTTTACACCTGGACAAATTTGGATTACAAATAAACTGGAAAAAATGAGAAATGATGTTATATAACCAAAGTAAAGAAGAAGTGGACGTACTGAAAGGAATAAATAAAATATACTAGATAGTATTAAATATTTAGGTATTGACATCCCAAAAAAGGGTAGGCTTCCAAATGTTAGAAATTATTGGGTAGTTAATCAATTAAAGGTGGTCCCAGATATTATAGCATTTACTAGAGATTTAATATGGAGGGATATAGAGTTGAAAGAATTAAGGGAAATAGGTGATCCTATAGAAATATATTGGTTTAAAAAGGATATTTTAAAAATTGCTAAGAGGATTCCAAATCCCTTTCTAAAAAAATTGATAGAACTATGCAATAAATGGAGATTTATTTTATTTTATTTATTTTATTTCCAATTTATATACCGCCCTTCTCCCTGAGGACTCAGGGCGGTGTACAGCCAGACATAAAAAACATAAAATATAAATATTAAGACATTTAAAATATATATATAATTTGGCTACAAAATTTAAAACTCACAGACCAATTAAAATATTAAAAATATTTAAAATTTCTTCTTAAGCCAGCCCGGCTTGTTGGAAAAAATGTGTTTTTAGGGCACGGCGGAAGGCACTGAGGTCATGAATTCTCCTAATCTCCGGAGGCAACTGGTTCCAGAGGGTGGGTGCCCCCACAGAGAAGGCTCTCCCCCTGGGAGTCACCAGCCTACATTGTTTGGCTGATGGCACCCTGAGGAGGCCCTCTCTGTGGGAGCGCACGGGTCGATGGGAGGTCATCGGTGACAGCAGGCGGTCTCGGAGATAACTAGGCCCTATGCCATGGAGCGCTTTAAAGGTGATCACCAACACCTTGAAGCGCACCCGGAAGACCACCGGAAGCCAGTGCAGCTCGCGCAGGAGCGGTGTTATGTGGGAGCGCCACGCTGCTCCCGTCACTACCCACGCGGCCGCATTTTGGACCAGTTGGAGCCTCCGGGTGCTCTTCAAGGGGAGCCCCATGTAGAGAGCATTACAGTAGTCTAGGCGGGAAGTGACAAGGGCGTGAGTGACTGTGCACAGGGAATCCCGATCAAGAAAGGGCCGCAACTGGCGAATCAGGCGAACCTGACAAAAGGTCCCCCTGGCTACAGCTGTCAGATGTTCCTCCAAGGACAGCTGCCTATCCAGGAGGACTCCCAGATTGCGAGCCCTTTCTGCGGGGGCTAAAGACTCGCCCCCGATAGTCAGTGATGGAGTCAACTGACTATATCGGGATGCCGGGAACCACAGCCACTCCGTCTTGGACGGGTTGAGCCTGAGTTTGTTTCTCCCCATCCAGATCCGCACGGCTTCCAGGCACTGGGACATCACTTCGAGGGCATCATTGGGGTGGCCTTGGGTGGAGATGTACAGCTGGGTGTCATCAGCGTACTGATGGTATCTCACCCCAAAGCCACGGATGATCTCACCCAGCGGCTTCACATAAATGTTGAACAGAAGCGGCGAGAGGACCGACCCCTGCGGCACTCCACAAACGAGAGGCCTCGAGGTCGACCTCTGCCCCCCTGTCAACACAAACTGCGACCGGTCGGAGAGAAAGGAGGAGAACCACTGTAATACAGTGCCCCCCACCCCCAACTCTTCCAGCCGGTGCAGCATGATACCATGGTCGATGGTATCAAAAGCCGCTGAGAGATCTAATAGGGCTAGGACAGAGGAACATCCCCTGTCCCGAACCCTCCAGAGATCATCAACCAACGCGACCAATGCCGTCTCTGTGCTGTGCCCAGACCTGAAACCCGACTGGAACGGATCCAGATAAGATGTTTCCTCCAGGAATTGTGGAAACTGTTGCGCAACCACACTCTCAACAACCTTCGCAATAAAGCGAAGGTTGGAGACAGGACGATAGTTAGCTAATACTGCTGGGTCCAGGGAAGGCTTCTTGAGGAGGGGCCTCACCACCGCCTCTTTCAAGGCGGCAGGGAAGTGACCCTCACTCAAGGAAGCGTTGATAATGCCCTGGAGCCAGCCTTGTGTAACCTCCCGGGAGGCCAGTACCAACCAGGAGGGACACGGGTCCAGTAAACATGTGGCCGCACTAAGTCTCCCCAAAATCCTGTCCACATCATCAGGAGTCACAAAGTCAAACTCTTCCCAGATAACATTCTCAAGACTATTCCTTGTCACCCCGCCCAGATCTACCCAGTCGGAGTCCAAATCCCCCCGAATCTGAGCAATTTTGTCATACAGGTATTGTCCGAAATCCTCCGCCCTGCCTTCCAAGGGGTCCTCCCGCACTCCCGCGTGAAGCAGAGAGCGGGTCACCCTGAACAGGGCGGCCGGACGATTCCCTGATGACGCAATAAATGCGGAAAAGTAGTTCAACTTTGCCGCCTTTATCGCCACTAGGTAGGTCTTAATATGCGACCTTACCAGTGTTCGATCAGATTCAGCGAGACTGGCC
>WNWU01003729.1:0-12345 GCA_012654045.1 Ptyas mucosa | reverse complement strand
GTTGTGGTTTGGAAGAATATTGGGGGAAATTATTTGGTTTATTATTATTGGTAAATATAATTAATTGATTTGTAAGAAATTGGATTGCATGGAAATAATTGGAATATTCAATATTCAAAGAAAATACATTGTATGTTTGTATGTGTGTTTCTAATTATTGCTATTTATTCATATTTGTTCTCCTTTTATGCACATGGACTACTCAGAGGGCTCAAAAAGTTATTTTTGACTGGTCCTCGCACTTGTGACCAGTCCTTGAACTTACGACTGTCCTCACATTTTACGTTTTGGCCCTATCTTGTCACCATGCAAAATGCCCGTGCAGCATTCTTAAAACCATGTCACTCATTTCACAACTGCTTCTCTTCACCATGGTGACAAGATAGGGCAAAAACGTAAAATGTGAGGACAGTCGTAAGTTTGAGGACTGGTCACAAGTGTGAGGACCAGTCAAAAATTACTTTTTCAGCCCTCTGAGTAGTCCATATGCACAAAAGGACTACCCAGAGGGCTGAAAAAGGTGATTTCTGACAGGTCCTCGCACTTTTGACCTTTTTTTTTTTAATTTTGAAATTTACCAGTAGCCGCTGCATTTCCCACCCTCGGCTTATACTCGAGTCAATAAGTTTTCCCACTTTTTGGGGGTAAAATTGGGGGGGTCGGCTTATATTCGGGTCGGCTTATACTCGAGTATATACGGTACCATTCACACATCATCATGAAATCTCCAGAACCGCAAAGCCTACAAACTTGACATTTGGCACATATGTTCCTCTTGGATTCTAGGTGCTCACTAAGAAAGGATTTTCCTAAATGACCATTAGATCATTAGTATTTTTAATATTATTATTAAGACGCTATGATGCTAAGGAGTTACAATGTTCTACTCCCCCTCCCCACCTGAAAAGAACTCTGTTCCAACTGCCACTTGGCCGTGCAATGCATGACTCACTCCCTACCAGAAAGGGAGAGAAGGGGATAAGATAGGAGAGGTCTCTGTGGGGCAAGCCTGAGGGAGAGAAGGGGATATGAGAGGATTAATGGGGCCAGTCTGAGGGAGAGAAGGGGATAAGATAGGAGAGGTCTCTGTGGGGCAAGGCTGAGGGAGAGAAGGGGATGAGAGAGGATCAATGGGACCAGTCTGAGGGAGAGAAGGGGATATGATAGGAGAGGTCTCTGTGGGGCAAGCCTGAGGGAGAGAAGGGGATGAGAGAGGATCAATGGGGCAAGCCTGTGGGAGAGAAGGGGAGAGGAAAGGCCGATCATAACTACTCATTAATTTTCAAGCTGTAACTGTCAATTTATCAAGCCCGATCACATAGTTTCGAAGAGGAGCACGGGTATCCAGTTAGTATTTACATAAAAGAATGAGTCAGCTGTATTTATAGGAAGTTTACAAAGCATGACTGGGTTGATTGGGCCATAAGGCAGTGGGATCCTCCAACATTTGGGGCACAGGGACCAGTTTCACGGAGAGAGGTTTTTCCATGGATCGGAGGGGACATGGTTCCATGGGCTGCCTGCATCCCACGGATGGGGCTTTGCTTGTTTGCACGGCCCAGTTGCTGGCATGCCGTGGCCTGGTGCGGTTCCATGGACCAGTAGCTGAGAGCCCCTGCCATAAGGAAAAATAAACTCGACCCAACAAACCATAGAAACTATATTCCTTCTCCTTGGCAAAATTTATGGGTAAGGAATTATAAATTAACAATGGTGACTTCTTATAAAGAAAACCTACATAAAATGTTTTATAGATGGCATCTACCACCTGTTAAGGGACGCGGTGGCTAAGATGCTGACCTTGTCGATCGAAAGGTTGGCAATTCAACGAATCCCTAGTGCTGCGTAATGGGGTGAGCTCCCATTACTTGTCCCAGCTTCTGCCAACCTAGCAGTTTGAAAGCACGTAAAAAATGCAAGTAAAAAACTGGGGAACACCTTTGGTGGGAAGGTAACACATATGTGCGAGGGGAATCTTTACCTTTACCTTACCGCCTGTTAGAGTAGCTAAACATGCTAAAAAGGTACATTTTATTATATGTGGCGGATGTGTGTCAAAGCAAAAACATTTTGGACAATAATACAGAGGTGGGTTAGAAAAGATGATAGGGAAATATGTTTGTTTTTATTAGGTATAATATCAGAAAAACCTGATAAGAAAAGTATATATTTAATGTTACTTGTCTTAGCAGTGAGGATTATTTTCGCACAATACTGGAAAAATGAAGGGATACCACAAGATGAAGAAATAGTTAAGAAGACACCAGGTTATGCAGATAGACTGACACTGAAAATTAAGCAGAAAGAGGACGTAGAATATTATCAAACACGGAATTTATTTTACCAATGGTTGGAAAAAAGGGGTGGAGTTTAAGAATGTAATTTCCATAGTTCAGCAAATTAAATACCCAGACAACACGATGTTTATAAAGCACTAAGAAATGTATTTAATAGAAAATAAATAAAAATAAATAACTACATAAATAAAAAAAGAAAGAAACTATATTCCCTTGACAACTAAGAAATACACGGACCACCCAAAGAAATAGAAGGAATATGGGTACCAGAATTGAGCCCAAAAATTTCTGTTGCTAAGTGAGACATTTCTTAAGCGAGTTTTGCCTCATTTTACGACCTTTCTTGCCATGGTTGTTGAGGGGAATAGTTGCAGTTGTTAAGTTAGTGACACGGTTGTTGAGTGAATCTGGCTTCCCCATTGACTATATTGTCAGAAGGTCATAAAAAGGGATCCGATGACCCTGAGACGCTGCCGCCGTCATAAATATGAGTCAGTTGCCAAGCATTTTGATCATGGGAAAGCTGCAATGGTCTAAGTGTAGAAAAATGGCCACAAGTCACTTTTTTCAGTGCCGTTGTAACTTCGAACCGTCACGAAAATGAACTGTCGTAAGTCGAGGACTACTTGAATTCTCGAGACATCTAAGAAATACGCAGACCAGCTAAAGAAATAGATGTGATATTGCATGTTCTTAACCACGGTTGGCAGTCGCTGTGGGTTACAGAGCACCCTAAATCAGGGTCTCCAACCTTGGCAACTTTTAAGACGTGTGGACGTCCACACGTCTTAAAAGTTGCCAAGGTTGGAGACCCTGCCCTAAACCAAAATGAAACATGCCACATTGTGGGATAGTTGAGGAGCGGACAACGGATCTTGGGCTGTTTATTGGCCTTTGGGAAAGGGAGGGGTTGGGGGGGATTTAAGAGTTGGGATAGAAACGGGAAAACCCATCCTTAATGTCACTGCCAATCGTGCAAAACAGGAAGGCAAACTGATGGCAATTCAGCCATTTTGCTGCCAGATGTTGGCAGGATGATCTCAGGTGCTTAAAGGGAGATGTGTGTGGCATTTTATAGCTCCCTGGGCCACATCTGGCCTTTTGGCTGCCCCTGTCTGGCCAACATGAGGTCAATCCACTGGTGAAATTCAATTTTTTTTACTACCGGTTCTGTGGGCTTGGTGGGCGTGGCTTGGTGGGCACGGCAGGGGAAAGATATTGCAAAATCTTCATTCCCTCCCCACTCCAGGGGAAGGATACTGCAAAATCTCCATTCCCACTCCAGGGAAAGGATATTACAAAATCTCCATTCCCACCCCACTCTGGGGCCAGCCAGAGGTGGCATTTGCCGGGTCTCCGAACTACTCAAAATTTCCGCTACCGGTTCTCCAGAACCTGTTGGATTTCACCAGGGTCAATCGGAAATTAGAAATCAAATGTAAGCTCAATTGATTTGGTCCTCCACAATAGTTCCTATTTCTCATGTGACCCCTCAGGAAAATGAATTGCCCACTCTTGGCCTAAGGGTAATTGGAGCATGTGCTAAATAGGAGATTGGAAGTGTCCTTTGCCAGCTGGGAAGGCTGCCCCATTGACAGATGCCAACTGACCTCCTTGAAGGCAACATGGTTGACTAATCAGTCTCTCACCATCTTTCTTTTCTCTCAGCAAGGTCCCAGGACCCCAGCCAGAGGCGTATTTTAGACCGGGCCACCCGCCAGCGCCGTCTCAACCGCCAGTTAGAGGCCCTGGAAAATGACAATTTCCAGGATGACCCTCATGCCAATATGCCACAGCTGGTAAAGCGTTTGCCTCAGTTTGATGACGATGCCGAAACAGGTGAGGTTCCCTACTGGGCATTCCTTGGATTTCATTTTCCCTTGGTTTCAGTTTTCTTTGATTTCATTTTCACTCAAGTTAACTTTCCCTTCATTTCATTCTGAGTTCACTTTCCCTTGATTTCACTTTCTCTCGATTTCAGTTTTCTTTGATTTCATTTTAACTTTCCCTTCATTTCACTCTTTTGAGTTTACTTTCCCCGATTTCACTTTCCTTCAATTTCACTTTCTTTGATTTCCCTTGATTTCCCTTTCCTTCAATTTCATTTTCCCTGATTTAATTCTCATGATTTCACTTTCCCTTGATTTCACCTTCCCTTGATTTCAGATTTCTTTTATTTCATTTTCACTCAGTTTAACGTTCCCTTGATTTCACTCTTTTGAGTTCAGTTCCCCCGATTTCACTTTCCTTCAATTTCACTTTCCCTGATTTCATTCTCATGATTTCACTTTCTCTTGATTTCACTTTCCCTAGATTTCAGTTTTATTTCATTTTCACTCGATTTAACTTTTCCTTGATTTCACTCTCTTTTGAGCTCACTTCCCTCGATTTCACTTTCCTTCAATTTCTCTTCGCCTGATTTCATTCTCATATGATTTTACTTTCCCTTGATTTCACATTTTTATTTCATTTTCACTCAATTTAACTTTTCCTTGATTTCACTCTCTTTTGAGTTCACTTCCCCCGATTTCACTTTCCTTCAATTTCACTTTCCTTGATTTCAGTTTTATTTCATTTTCAATCAATTTAACTTTCCCTTGATTTCACTCTTTTGAGTTCACTTTCCCCCAATTTCACTTTCCCTGATTTAATTCTCATATGATTTCACTTTCCCTTGATTTCAGATTTCTTTTCTTTCATTTTCACTCGATTTAACTTTCCCTTGATTCCACTCTCTTTTCAGTTCACTTTCCCCCGATTTCACTTTCCTTCAATTTCACTTTCCCTGATTTCGTCCTCTCTCAATTTCACTTTCCCTTGATTTCACTTTCTTTTGCTTTTCCTTTGATTTCCTTTTTCCTTTCATTTCACTCTCCCTTAGCTTTATTATTTGACTTCCTTTTCTTTCTTGGCCAATAGATAAGTATTGTCATCTATTGGTTTGTTTGTGTGAGCACCTGCATATATATATATGTCTCTATGTGTTTGTAAATACAATACACCAGTATGTATACAAAAATTTGTATATCCATACTAGTAAAGCCGTGTCCCCAAGGAAGTCAAAAAAGTCAAAATGGTGACTACAAACATGCCATTAAAGTCCCGTCTCTTTTTACCTCTTGATTTTTTCATCCCCTCTCTGAACATCCCTCGTTAGGTAGGTTCTTTGGTTTGTATGTGAGGAGAATTTATTTCACGTCTGGATGTGTACATTGTCATTAGGGATTTTCTCGTGTGTGTTTTTGTAGTTCTCTAAGCATTGCCAGAGGGACGCAGTGGCTCAGTGGCTTAGATGCTGAGCTTGTCGATCAAAAGGTTGGCAGTTCAACGGTTCGAATCCCTAGTACCGCGTAACGGAGTGAGCTCCCGTTATTTGTCCCAGCTTCTGCAAACCTAGCAGTTCTAAACTATGTAAAAGATGCAAGTAGAAAAAATAGGGACCACCTTTGATGGGAAGGTAACAGCGTTCCATACGCCTTTGGCATTTAGTCATGCTGGCCGCATGACCACTGAGACATCTTCAGAAGCACTGGATCTTCGGCTTTGAAACAGAGATGAGCACCGCCCCCTAGAGTCAGGAACGACTAGCACATATGTGCGAGGGGAACCTTTACCTTTACCTTTAAGCATTGCCAGTTTAGTTTTTGAGACATAAAGATGGATCCCTTTGTGGGGAGCAAAGAGCTAATATTTGATTGGATACTGAGACCCTTGTCTCCCTCAGTTTCACAGGAAAACTATTTTTTCACTTCTCGTCTGCAAATTGGGAGTATGTACTGGCCACACACACACACACACACACACACACACACACACACATCGGACTGTCATTTTGTGACAGTTCTCACAAAACATTTGCCTAGAAAAGCAGGGCACCTACTCCTATCTTAAATTATCAAAATCCACAAATTCAAAATATTTCCTTATTGTTGTGTTCAATGCCACAAAATCTACTGAGGCTAAAAAGCATTTCCCTTCATCTGTAATTTGTGGTGTTTTTTTATTTTTTCTTCTTTGTTCTTTATTTGCAGGGAAAAAGAAGAAAAAAACCCGCGGAGACCATTTCAAGCTGCGATTCCGTAAAAATTTCCAGGCATTGTTGGAAGAACAGGTCTTTCTCTCCTATTTTCTTTTTCCTAACAAAAAATTAGGGGGAGGATCTCTATTCTTAATTTTTTTTTTATTATAATGTTGCTCATTTCAGTACAGATAGCCCTCATTTAGCAATTACATAAAGTTAAGTACATATGTGTGCCTTGAAGTCAGTTTTTTTTTAAAAAAAACCTAATGACTGACTGGAGAAGACTGTGCTGTTTTCATGGAAAGATTTTTTCGGAAGTGGTTTGTTTGTTTGTTTTAATTTTTATACCGCCTTTCTCTCAAGGGACTCAGGGCTGTGCACAGCCAACAATAAAACACATATATCCATAAAATTAAAAAAAACAATTTAAAAACATATGAAATAATTTGGCCTCCAAAATTATTAAAAACTAAAAAAACCATTAAAATTCATGTGTAAGCCAGTCCGTCTTATTGAAACAATAATGTCTTGAGGGCATGGCGAAAGGTACGTAGGTCAGGGATCATACGTATCTCCGGGGGCAGTTCATTCCAGAGGACAGGTGCCCCCACAGAGAAGGCTCTCCCCCTGGGGGTCGCCAGTTGACATTGTTTGACCGACGGCACCCTGAGGAGTCCCTCTCTGTGGGAGCATATTGGCCGGTGGGAGGCTATCGGTGGCAGAAGGCGATCTCATAAGTACCCAGGTCCTAAGCCATGGAGCACTTTAAAGGTGGTAACCAGCACCTTGAATCGCACCCAGAAGACCACCGGGAGCCAGTGCAGCTCGCGCAGGAGGGGTGCTACATGGGTACGCCGTGTCGCTCCCATAATCACCCGCGCGGCAGCATTCTGGACCAGTTGGAACCTCCGAGTGCTCTTCAAGGGGTTTGCCCTTACCTCCTTTCCAGGGCTGAGGGAAAGTGACTGGCCCAAGGTCACCCAGCTGATTTGGAAGCTAAAACATACAAAGACAATGAGTGTTAAATGTTAAATCACTGACTAAGTATAATGTAAATATATGTATCTAGTGTGGTTATAAGAGTTATCAAAGTTGTTATAAAAGATGGAAAGATAAAGTAGACAAGTTGAGTATAAAAGCAGATGCAGAAGACTGTAAAAATAGTATATATTGTTATGTTTGTCTTGTTTTTTACTGTGTTTTTGTCCTTTTTTTCTGTTTTTGAAAGTAAAAATGCTTAATAAAGACTATTTTAAAAAATTAAAATAAAACATAAAACATACAAAGAACGGTTGCAGGAATTGGGTAGGTCTAGTTTGATGAAAAGAAGGACTAGGGGAGACTTGATAGCAGTGTTACCAAGATTTGAGGGGCTGCCACAAAGAAGAGGGAGTCAAGCTATTCTCCAAAGAACCTGAAGGCAAGGCAAGACAAGAAGCAATGGGTGGAAACTAATCAAGGAGAGAAGCAACCTAGAACTAAGGAGAAATTTCCTGACAGAACAATTTTTTAAAAAAATGATTTATATGCCGCCCTTCTCCGGAGACTCAGGGCGGCTTACAATGCGTTAAGCAATAGCCTTCATACTTTTGTATATTTATATAAAGTCAGCTTATTGCCCCCACAATCTGGGTCCTCATTTACCTATCTTAGAAAGGATGGAAGGCTGAGTCAATCTTGAGCCTGGTGAAATTAGAACTTGCAGTAATTGCAGGCAGCTGAATGTTAATCACACTGGTTTAGTCTGCTGCACCACCAGGCTCTTAATTAATCAGTGGAACAACTTGCTTCCAGAAGTTGTGAATGCTCCAACACTGGAAGTTTTTAAGATGATGTTGAGCGCTCCATGGCTTAGGACCTAGATACTTACGGGACCGCCTGCTGCCACCAGCAGCCTCTCACCAGCCAGTACGCTCTCATAGAGAGGGGCTCCTCAGGGTGCCGTCAGCCAAACAGTGTCAACTGGTGGCCCCCAGAGGGAGAGCCTTCTCTGTGTGGGCACCTGCCATCTAGAATGAGCTCCCCCTGGAGATACAGAGGATCCCGGATCTGCGTACCTTCCGCCGCACCCTCAAGACCTTTTTATTTCAACAGGATGGCCTGGCCTAATTTTCCCTTTTAACTTTCTTTTAAATTGTATATTTTAAATTTGTCTTAACTATTGGAGGTTTTTTAATTTGTCCCAGGCCAAATTATCTAATGTGGTTTTATATTGTCTTTTAAATTTTGTAATCTATGTGTTTTATTTTTTGGGCTGTTCACCGCCCTGAGTCCTTTGGGAGTAGGGCGGTATATAAATCTAATAAAATGAAAATGAAATGAAATGAATGTTGGATAACCATTTGTCTGAAAGTGGTGTAGGATTTCCTGCCTAAGCAGGGGGTTAGACTGGAAGACCTCCAGGGTTCCTTCCAACTCTTTTATTCTGTTAGATCGTCCTCTATCTGTGGTGGTAACGCACAAGTTTCTTTCTCTTTTCAACTTCCAGCAGAACCTCAATACAAGCGAAGGGCCCAACTACCTGACAGCGTGCGCGCCCCCGTCCAATTTGCCGCAGCGTCATTTCTGCACGGTGTGTGGCTTCCCGTCAAATTACACGTGTGTGTCTTGCGGCGCCCGCTACTGCTGTGTCAAATGTTTGGGAACACATCACGAAACCCGGTAGGTACATCCTAGCCCTCACCTCGTAGTTCGGTGTGATTAGGCATTGTTTCTAGGCCAGGGGGTATCAAACTGGATTTCTTTGAGGGTCGGATCAACATTGTAGTTCTCCTCTGCGGGCTGGCAGAGGGGGGAGAGGGGACGGATGTCTCCTTCAGCACTTCGCTGCGTAGCCCGTTTTTGGCCTGGACGCCCTCCTGCAACACTTTGCCGACCAAAAAGTGTTCCAGGAGGCCGCAAACGGGCCGCCCAGAGGCCACATGCGGGCCTCCCCCACATCCCATTTTGGCTGGCAAAGTGTTGCAGGAGGCCATCCAGGCCAAAAATAGGCTACGCGGCAGCCGCGCACAGTTCTCCTACATCCCATTTTGGCTGCCAGAGGCACCATGGGCCGGTCATTTGCTTTTTCCAGGCCCGCCTCGCAGGTCAGATCTAAGCACCCTGCAGACTGGAACCAGTTACCTCCTGAGATCCAGACTGCCCCCACCTTATTGGCCTTCCGGAAAGTGGTGAAGACCCGGCTTTTCCGGCAGGCCTGGGGCCGTTGATCTCGCTCTTGCGATTTGGCGAGATCCGGCCATGAATGGTATGAATGAGTTTTAATGTTTTTAATTTTTAAATGTTTTTACTAGGATTTTAAATGTATTGTGAACCGCCCTGAGTCTTCGGAGAGAGGCGGCATATAAATTGAATTAAATTGAAAAATTGAAATCTGATCTGACCCCTAATACTTTCTCTTCTTCCTGTTTCACGCTCAGGATTAGGAAATGGGGAATAATCCTCTGCCATTTCCTTTCCTTTTTGGCAACACAAGAAAAAATATATATATTGCCTGAACTTCCTTCCATAGCGGGCCAAGCTTCATTTTATTTCATGATTTAGTGTAGCGAAAAACAGAGGATTTTAAAATTTGAAATCTGCCTGTTTTGAGCATTTGGCATGTGAAATGTTTTATAAAAAACCCTGAAAAATGGTCTGCTTTGCGTTCAGAACAGGCCTTCTGAATAATGAAAGCTGTTTTTGTAGATCTTTTGCTTTCCTGCTGCGTGAAAAGGTGGATTGACTGACGGACGGACGGACAGTCTAATCTTTCAGGCGCCCTACTAAAATTCTGTTCTCTCTTCTTTCAGGTGCTTGAAGTGGACAGTTTGAGTTACGCCATGAAGATTTATAAGTATTATCTTACAAAGAGGTCCTTTCAAACCACCAGGTCGTCTCCCTCACGGGACAAATAGATTCTCCCTGCCGTGAAGAGGTGTCAACCGGACTGTATTTTGCGTTTGAGTAAATAAAATGTTTTTGTGTTTTGTATTCAGTGGCATGTGTTCTTCCTAATCATATCAAGCTATTTTTTCTGTAGCTTAGCTTCCTCTTTTATCTTTCGTTTTTTTGTGGGAAGCCATCCTTAAAGTCTCTAACGCCAGGGGTGTCAAACTCCTGAGGAGCCTGAGTGGTGTAGGAGGCTAATGCCTCCTACTAAGGCAGTATTTAACGTCCAGCTGCCTGCAATTACTGTGAGTTCAATTCTCCCCAGGCTCATGGTTGACTCAGCCTTCCATCCTTTCTAAGGTGGCTAAAATGAGGACCCGGTTTATGGAGGCAATAAGCTGACTTTGTATAAATATACAAAAGTATGAAGGCTATTGCTTAACGCATTGTAAGCCGCCCTGAGTCTCCGGAGAAGGGCGGCATATAAATACATATAAATAAATAAATAAATAAACTCGAGGCCCGCAGACTGCTTAGATCTGGCCCCCGGGGCCGCCATGGAAACAGCGAAGGACCGGCCCGCAGTGCCTTTACCAATGAAAACAGCTTGTGTTCTGCCCCAGCTATGGGTCCCAAGAAGTGTAGCACACACACAGAGCTCCAAAATCTCCGTTTAATACAAACAGACCCCTTTCGAAATGCAGGCTTTAATCACAAATGTCCTTATCAGCCTGCTATGAATTACAGAGATTAAACAAAATCTGACAAGGGTTGGCAATCAGCCCAGAAATCAAATTGTAACAAAAAACTCACTCTCAAAATGCTCTACGTAGGACCAAACGTTGTTTCCAGCAACGTTTGCTATCTGTGTGCGAACTTAAATAGGCTAAGGGAGTGGCCAATTAACCCCAAACCTTACTCTCGAGGAGACCTCCTGTGTAGGCACTCCTGCCTTTTGGCAGCCCTGCATGCTCGAGCATTGAGAAGAGGCTCCTCCACTTCACTCTCTTCACTTGAAGGAGCCTCTGGAATTTCTGAAGGTGTTGGCTGAGTCTCTGCCTCTGGCACCACCTCCTCTTCAGCCTCCTCACTGTCCGACTCGAGCGCCGGCTGCACAGGCTGCTGGCACGACACCACAGCAGCCTCCATGTCATCGGGATCAGCCACAATCCGCGCAGGCCGCTGGGGGACCACAACAGCTTGAGAGAGCTGCGTGTGGCCCTGTTGACTTCCGTTTTCGCTGGCAGAGGGTTGCAGGAGGCCATTACAGCCAAAAACGGAGCTCAGGAGGACTGTGGGTGGCTATTGTGGTCCGCCAGCAGCCTGCGAAGCTGGCAGAAGAGTCAGACAGTGAGGAGGCTGGGGAGGAACATGGGCCAGTCCTGGAGTCTGGGGAGGACTCTGCATCGGAGGCAGAGATGGGGCCAGGGCCATCTGGGAGTGATGCGCGGACTCCGGAGCCCTCAGAGTTGGACAGCAGATAGGCATACGAACAGGAGGAGCCTGTTCCTAGTGCACGCATGTGCAGAGCTGCCAGAAGGCAAGAGCAGCTAAAGCAAAAGGGACGACTCGGGAGTAAGGCCAGGAGATTATTGACCTCTCCCATAAGGCTTAAAAGAGAAACAAAGCACTTGGGGCCTTTTGCAGGAAAGCAACATTGCTAACTCTGTTTCAAGTCGGCATCTCTTATTTGTTTCTAAACTCCGTGGGGCTTTGCCAAGTAAGGCCTTTGGCAGGGTGTCAAAGAAGATAAAGGTTGGCGATTATCCCGAAGGACTTCTTCCGAAGGACTTGTTTTGCAACTAATTGGGACTCCGCTGGGAATGAACGTTAATTCTCAACTGTTACGATAAAATAGGTTTTTTGGGGGACTAATTGTGTCTTGTAATGACTCAGTAAGCCTAGGTCACAACAGCAGCAGCACTCCCAAGCTCCATTTTCATGGCAGAGGGTTGCAGGAAGCCGTCGCAGCTGAAACAGAGCTTGGGAGCCTGTTTTCGCTGGCAGAATGCTCGGGCTACCACAGGTGCCTCCAACACGAGTGACATTGAGCTGGCCATGCCCACCCCAGCAGAAGAATAGTATTTTCAGGGGTGAAATGCTCCTCGTTCGGACTGGATTGCCCGATCCGGTAGCGATGCCGGCGGGTGGTTCGGA
>WNWU01003728.1:0-14363 GCA_012654045.1 Ptyas mucosa | reverse complement strand
AAGAAGTCAAACCACAAGAAATTAACTAATCTTCCTGTTCAGGCAATAATGGGAGGAGGGGGAGAGCCTAACACGTAGGAGGTTTATTTCACATTTCCTGTTTTTTGTTCTATAAAGATACGTGTCTTAAAGAAGGACTTTTGTTCAGAATGTAAAACAGAATGCATGTCTAAACCTTTTGGCCAAAATAAAGCTTTTTCTGATCTCGAAATTCAATTCATTCATTATTTTTCTGCAACATTTATGGCGACTCCGCCGGGACTGAAGCGAGATTTCGCTGTGGATAGAACGGACCAGTCAGTGCCAGGTGAGACCATCTTGCTAAACTTCAGGCGCCACTGAGAGTTTTTCTCTGGAAGGAGGCAGATGGCCCCTCTGGGTACTCGATGGCTCCAACCGACCCAAGAACCTTATGAAATCAGAACAAGCTAATAGATAAACGCCGGCTGAGAAAGAAAAGGAAAGAAGACGCCTGCAGGCAAGTATTGTGGAAATTGTAGGCCCACTCCTTGAGAGTGGAAGAGGGAGCCTGATCACCTCCCTGGGTCCAGGAACGTCCCTTCCTAACAGAACCGGCGTGTCCTAATGAGACTCTAGAATTGTGTGGGTAGTTAAGCCATTGCAGTTCCCACTGATGACCGTGGAATGTCCGGCGTCTTGGGTCAATGGCAGTGTCTTAGAAAATGGGTGGCAAATAGTAGTGAAACAGAACCCTGACTGACTTCACAAATGCCAAGTAGAAGTCATGCAAGTCTGTGTGGCTCGAGTGAGAGGAAATCCCTAATGTCAGAAAGAATCACCCTTCATAGGACTGCAACCTATGAAAAAGAGAGGCCACCCTGAAATGCCAGCTTGTGCAGCATTGCAAATGCCAAGGGGATTGAGCCCCAGATACTCTAAAGCAGAAGCACTTCAGTGCATAGCTTACATCAATAGCCTCCACTCACCATGTGCCCATGCAAGTGAAAATTTGTTGTTCCTTTTTTTTCCTGTGAAAATCCCAAAAGCAAACCCCAGGATTTTTAGGAAATTGTGAAGCTGTGAAGTGTAGAAGGTGTCCGTAGTCTGTGTTGGGGGCAGCAGATCCTCCCAGATTTTTGTTTATAAGAGGGGTCTGAGAATCAGTGGCAGAACTGATATTGTGTAGCCTGGCTGAACCAAAGTGTAAAACCCCACATAGAAAGGGGAAACATGGGGAGTTGCAGCCTGAGGGTGGTAGATACCCCCCTTCAGGAAACTTGTTTGAGGCAAGGGACAAGAGGCAGATGCCTTTCCTGGCCAGCCTAAAGAAGAGAGAAAAAACAGATGGAGGAAATGGGCTTTGCTGAGGGATGACACAGGAAAACCAATTTGGCTAAATAAAAAGTCCTTAAAGGAAAAATAATTAGAAGTTGAGAAGCCCCACCATACAGTAAGATGATTCAGACTTTGGGGCTGACCAAAAAAGATTTATGCTGTTATGTGTGGTAGGAGAAAAGAACTACTGCAGTGTTATAAAGATTCTGATAAATTACCATTCTTAAAAGAACCAGAGAACTCTGAAAGAACTAAGAATAGAGAGGAAAATTGTTATTGTTCTTCCCACCCGGGATTTAGCAGGTAATAAAAAGAAAAGCCTGTCTAAATGGGAAAACTCAGATAATTGACTTGATTAAATTAATATGATTTCTGTAAAAAAAAAATTAATTGTTAAGATCTGTGCATTCCCTAATTCAACTAAAATTTAAGGCGGGAATGACTAGTGTGTATGTCTAAAGTTTTGTGTACCTTCAAGGTAACTGCAACTGCCTGATCTCTAGAGATATGAATTTTAAATTGTTAGAAAAGAATTGAGGGTATTGAGAGGAAGGGAAATATCTCATCCAGTTTGGTCTGGCCGCCCAGACAGGGTGAAGAACAGAATTTAACTTTCCTTCTTCTCTATGCTTCAAGATAAACTCGAGTTTATAAGTAAAAGTTTTAAGTTCACTAACTGCAATACTGATGTGTAGTTGCTGTTCTTAAAAAATTGACCACAAACTATCTACCCCTCCCTTTTTCTACTTCTGCAATGCCTTTCCTCACACACAAAGGGGGGAGGGGACCTCGTTCTCATGTCTTTAGCCCTGCAAGGATGATTTAGATCTGTAAAAGCAGAACCAGAGAGATTGAGGAATCAACTTTTATTCAGTCATGAAGAATTATCAAAAGTGAAAGATGATTTACAAATAGGACACAAAATAAATATTGAAAATCTTTTTTTTTGTTTATTTTTTTTATTAAAAAGTTTTAAAAATAATACAAACATTTTCTCCCCCCTCCCTGCCCCCTCCCTCACCCATCCCCTCCCCCATTCCCACCCTCTTATCCCTCCTCCCTCCCCTTCCCTTTTCCCCCTCCCCCCTCCCCCCCTAGACTTCCCAAAACAAGCACAGGGTATAACATTTCCCCAACATTAAGCTAAAATATGCTAACATTGTATTAAGTTCCAATTGTTATAGAATTAAGAGATTGAGAGTCATCCCAAAGGGCAAACAGAATCAGATTTTATTATTGCAATAAGGTTCAGAGTCCGATTCATACCTGGAAGTCTGAACAAAATTATGGGTCGGGGACCCTGGTCTTTATACTGTTTCAAACAAAGGAAACTGCTAACACAGCAGTTCCAATTACACAGATACATTTGACATCTCTTAATTACAAAAGTTTTACAATATCCTGACCAAAACAATCATAATTCAACTGTTCAGTGAAGGGTGGATAGTTAAAGTATCTTTTGTTGATAAAAGGAAATCTTCAAGGATGAGAATCCTCCTCTCATAGCTATATGTCACAGTTTGTTTCTATCTTCTGACATGTGGGGGCCTCTTTACGATGTTTGTCCTAGCCAAAAGGAATTCGACTGATTTGGTCCCCTTTCTAGTTGGATACATTTAAACACAATTCCTGCTTGTAATACTTTGAGTAAAGAGGGCCCTTCAATGGTCATCTATCTGGACCCGCATTCATCATCATCATTACTATAATATTCCCTTACTACAATACAATTGTCTCTAAATCTTTAACTCCTATAACTCGAAACCCACACTAACAACTATCAGATAGATTACATATTTCATTCATATGCTATTTGAAACTTCTTAGTCCGATACTTATTTTGAATATAGTCAATCCATCTTCTCCATTTCAACAAATATCTTTCATTTGAATAGTCTTTCAAATATGCAGAAATTTTTGCCATTTCAGCCAAGTGCACCACTTTTAATGTCCATTCCTCAATGGTTGGTAGATCTTCCTTCTTCCAGTACTGTGCCACTAGTAACCTAGCAGCAGTTATTAAATTTAAAATCAGCTTAGTTTCTATAACCGTACAATCCGTTACAATTCCCAACAGAAAAAACTGTGGCATAAATTTAATCTTTTTCTTTAAAATATTCTGGATAATCCACCATATTTTAATTCAAAAAGCCTTAATTTTCTTACACGTCCACCATATATGATAATACGTAGCATCCTGACAGTCACATCTCCAGCATCTAGGTTGTACATTTGGATACATACTAGCTAATTTTTTGGGGTCTAGATGCCAACTGTAAAACATTTTATAAAAGTTCTCTCTTAAATTCTGCGCTTGTGTAAATCTTACATTTCTAACCCATATATTTTCCCATGTTTCAATCGTTATTACTTCACCTATATTTTGTGACCATTTTATCATACAGTCCTTGACTAAATCTGTTTCTGAATCTATTTCCACAAGGGCGTTATACAATCTTTTTATGTGCATTTGGCTCTTATCTCTGATTTGTTTAATCAAATTCTCCTCCTGTTGTAGAATACCTATTTTTTGATCTGTTCCCCATCTGGCCTGCAGCTGACCATACTGAAACCAAGTCTTAACTACTCTTTCTTCTTTTAATTGTTGAATAGATTTTAGTTGAAATCTGTTTCCTTCCTTATAGAAGAGTTCCTTATAAGTAGTCTCATCATGTTTTTGTTCTACACTTATATTCTCTATCGCGTGTCTGGGTACTGTCCAAATTGGTAATTTATCATTTAATTTATATTGATATTTTTTCCAGACACGCAATAAAGCATTTCTTAGTATATGACTCTTAAAGGTACTATCTAATTTTTTATTATACAATAAATAAGCATGCCAGCCATAGACCAGACCATATCCTTCTATGTTCAATATCCTTTCCTCTGTTAAATTTACCCAATCACTAACTGCCGAGAGAGCAGCTGCTTCATAGTACAATCCTAAATTAGGCATTTTAAGACCCCTTCTTTCTCGAGAATCTTGCATTATTTTCTGCTTTACTCGTGGCTTCTTTCCTGCCCAAACAAAGGTATTTATACCTTTTTGCCATTCCTTCAGATTTTTATCATTTTTAAGTATAGGTATCGTCTGAAACAGAAATAAAAACCTTGGTAAAACATTCATCTTTACTGCAGCTATCCTTCCCAGCAGAGATAATTGTATTTTTTTCCAGCTTTCCATCTCTGTCTGAATTTTTTGCCACAATGGTTCATAATTATACTGATATAATTTCATATTCACACTTGAAATATTAACCCCTAAGTATTTAACCTTATTCACCACTTCAAATCCTGTAACCCTTTCCATCTCTTCCTTTTGGGTCCTCGTCATATTTTTAGCTATTATCTTTGTTTTGGCTGCATTTATTTTGAAACCAGATACTTGTCCATATACCTTAATTAAGTCCTTCAATACAGTAACGGACTGTGCCGGTTGGGTTAAGGTAACAACCAAGTCGTCTGCAAATGCCCGTACTTTATACTCAGACTGTCTTATTTTAATTCCCATTATCTCATCCAACCCCCGAATTTTATTCAGCAATATTTCCAATGACAAAATAAATAACAATGGAGACAAAGGACAACCTTGCCTTGTACCTTTTTCTATTTTAAAATTATCAGTTAAGCCACCATTAATTATTATTTGCGCTGTTTGTTCCTGATATATTGCATTAATAGATTTCATACAATGTTCTCTAAATTGCATCCTTTCCATTAATTTCAGTAAAAATTGCCAATTCAGACGATCAAACGCTTTCTCTGCATCTAGAAATATTAGCACCGCAGGGACTTGGTTGTTCCTCCCCAAATATTCTAATACATTAACAATATGTCTTATATTACCCTTCATTTGTCTACCACTTATAAAACCTGTTTGGTCATGATGTATCACTTGTTGCATAACTGTCATTAATCTGTTTGCTAAAACTTTAGCAAAAATCTTATAATCTGTATTTAAAAGTGATATAGGTCTGTAATTTTTAGGATCTGTGTGGTCTTGACCTTCTTTAGGAATTAAAGAAATAAAAGCTGTTTTCCATGATGGTGGTACCCCACCTCCTTGTTGTATATTATTAAATAATTCCTTCAGTGGTTCAACCATTTCCTCCTGTAAATATTTGTAATAGACAGTCGACAACCCATCTGTCCCAGGTGATTTACCCACTTTTCAATTGTTTAATTGCAAACAAAATCTCCTCTGAAGTTATCAATTGATTTAAACTATCCCTCTGATCCTGTGTTAATATATGAACATCATCCCTTTGTAAATATCTATCTATATCTGCCTCTTCTATTTTATCAGCAATATACAATCTTGAATAAAATTCTAAAAAGGACTTCTTAATCAACTCTTGCTGGTAAACCTCTTTCCCTTTATATTTTATTTTCTCTATTATCCTCAAATTCTGTTTTTTTTCGTAACAAATAGGCTAACCACCTTCCAGGTTTATTTGCATTACAAAAATTATTATGTTTGGCATATTGTAAACTAGTCGCGGCTTGATCAGCCAACAACATGTTAAATTGCCCTTTCAGTAAATTAATTACCTCTTTAATTTTTTTATCTGTGGGGTTCATTATCAAAGCTTGTTATTTTTTCTTTATCTCATCTTCCAGTAACTTTCATTTTTCCCCTTGCCTCTATCTAAATTTATTATTCAAATAAATCAAAATACCTCTCATATATGCCTTACTCGCATCCCAGACCATTTCAATAGGGGTACCTTTTTGCATATTTATGACAAAAAAATTCTTTCATAAACCTCTTGCACTCTTTTACATTTTCCTGATATCTAAACAAATTTTCATTTAACCTCCATGACCTCTTAGGTCCCCGTCCATAGTCCAATTCTACCCAAACTGGGCTATGATCTGTTAGTGTTCTGGAGCAAATCTTCATATTCTTCACCCTAGGAGAAAGATCATTAGTAGTTAAAATAAAATCAATCCTTGAAAAGGATTGGTGTCTATCTGAAAAAAAAGTAAAATCTTTTTCTGTTGGATTTCTTTCCTGCCAAATATCTTTCAACACCCAATCTTCCATCATCTCGAAAAAAGATTTTGGCAATCTTGCTCTCAATGTTTGATTTTGTTTAGGGCCTCTCTTATCTTTTTTAACATCTAAAACTCCATTCCAGTCACCAAGTAAAATACATGTTTTATAATTCCACTGGATCAGCTTTGAATGTAAAAGTTTATAAAAATCTTGTTGTTGTTGATTTGGTGCATAAATTCCAATTAAAAGTAATTTTTCTCCTTTTACTATAAGTTCAATTGCTAGAAATCTCCCTTGATCATCTGCTTCAATTAATTTTGCAATTAAATCTTTTTTCAAATATATAACTATACCATTTTTCTTCTCTGGTGCTGCTGCAACATAATGTACACCTAATCTTGTATTTATTAAATATTTTTGATCTTGTATTCTAATATGAGTCTCTTGTAAGCAAATTACATCATTTTTGAATTGTTTAAGATAATGAAATATTTTCTTGGCTAGCTGACCCTCCCCCTTGAGCGATAGCCAATAATTCTTCTCTTTCTCCTTTTCTTTCCCCCCTTGCTTCTTTCTTACTTTTAGCTTCCGGTGATTTTGGTGGTCCAGCCTTTAAAACCTTGGTATAAAAATCTCTGGCTTTCCATATAGTATTAAGGCGGTGTCTTTCTCCTGAATAGTTCACCACTATTCCAGCTGGGACCTCCCATCTGTATTGTATCTGATGATTTCTCAGTTCATCCACCAGAAAGGAATACTCCCTTCTGGCTCTCAACATTTTTGGGGGGATTTCTTTCATTGTCATTACCTCTTGACCTTCAACTTGAAGCTTGTTTTTAAAAGTAGCCTGTAAAATCTCATTACGAAGTCTCCTTGTAGTAAAATAAATCACAATATCCCTTGGTAGATTTTTCTGTCTGGCCACCCACGAATTGACTCTGTAAATTTTGTCGACCTGCCAGCCAATTTCGACTTTCTGTTCCCCCAACGCTTGCGCCAATGCCTCCACCATCATCTCTCTCAAATTTTCTTGTTTGTTCTCTTTCACCCCTCTTATTCTCACAGCAAATTCCATATCCCTATATTGAATCATCGTAACATCATTTTCTGCCCTTTCAATTTTTTCCTGGGCCAAGCCCAATTTATTGTCCAGAATTTCAGTAGACTGTTTAATCTCTTCAACCTTATCATCCAAAATTTCGATATGTCCTGCCAAACCTTGAAATGCCATAAGAATATCCTCCCTAATTTCCTGATTCCTAATTGAAATCTCCTCTGAGACCGTTTGAATCTTCTCATCAAACACAGTAATAAGTTTATCCTGTGTAATTTTTAAGGCTTGTTGTAACATTTCTAATGTTAAGATCTGTGGCTCTGTTGGGGGAACAAGAACTTGCAATCTTGATGTATGAGCTGGAGAGCTGCCAGCACTCCCAGACCCCTTAGTAGGAACAGTTTTTACAGGTTTTGAGGCCATCTTCCAAAATGGGCTGATCTCCCCCTCCCTCTTTGCCTGTCTGCAGCCAAAAGAGAAGGGAAAAAAAATTCCAGTGACTTCCAGTGGCGCCGCGATCGCGTTGAAGACGCTCGAGTGTGAGCGCCCGCTTCTCGGCTCCGTAAAAGCCCCTGAACAGCTGTTAAGTGCTGTCGGGAGGCTTGAAAAGTCTCTCCCCGGGCAAAGGAGAGAGGCAAGAGCAGGCAGGGGAAGGTAGAGCTCTCCAAGTGCCCCAGGGGAAACTCTGGGGCGCGAAGTGTGAGAGCTCCCTAGAAACCTGCCAAGCAGCTCCGGACCCAGGACGACTCTGCTGCAGCAGAGCCAAATGCCGCAACCACTTCTGCCTTTTTGGGGGGATTAATTTAAAGAAATAAAACAGCAGCAGACAAGCGAGCCAGGAGAAACAAGACTGCAAGTATTTCACACTTAACTCCAATTGTTTATTGCCTCCTTCGGAAGTACTAATTAACAGCAGAAACAAAATGGCGATTGAGGTCTGAGTGGGTGTGGAAAGTGAAAGTTAAGAAAAGTTTGACTAAGCCTCTTTTTTTCCTTTGTGGGAAAGAGACTTTGTAATGGCAAGAAAGTAACGTTTTAATGCAAGAAGGAGGATTTTCTAAGTAGCAAATTAAGTTAAATGAAAAAGGAACAAGGACTTTTCTTTTTTTGATCTTTTGGGGAATATTGAAAATCTTAAAGATAATATGACTATGCAAGCTAAACAGCAATTAGATGATTGCAAAATGAAATGAACAAGAAAAATTAGAAGCTATGCAATTCAAAAATGACAGCTTAATTAAAAATAATAATAACAAAAATAATAAAATCAGAATCAACTTACATTAGAAATAGCAAGACTAAAAGATTTACCTACAGCAATTACTATCTCCAAAGAAATGATGCTTCTGGTAAATAACCTCAAGGAAGAGATAGAAGTTCTTAGACAAATTAATAGCTGAAAATGAAAAACTTGTACAAGAAGACATCAAACAAAAAGAAGAGATTGATACACTAAAAACTCCTTTTCACTTGCTGAAATAAAATTTAATCATAATTACCAAGAACCCCAAGAAAAATTATACTTCTCTTTTAAAAGTAAAAATTGGATTAGAAGAAAGCAAGGGTAAGAATAAAACTAAACTCCAGGCTTTGATGGAAAAGATTCAACAAAGTACAGTTGTTCACAGTAGTCTCGGAACGCTGTGCTTGTATTTGTTTCTTGCCTGCCTTCCTATAAACAATAAACTAATTTTGCTCTCAAGCAAGGAAAAAAAGGGAAGCTCTGCCTTCCAACAATCCTTAAAGGGAAAGGCTCCTTTTTTCCTTCCAACAAGTCGTTATAAAGACCCACAATCCTACCTGGCAGAACTTGGACCACTCTCCTTAATGGTGACGAGAGAGAGTGATTAAGTAGTGCCATTGGTAAGATTTTAAAACCCACAGATGAGAGAAACCTCCAGGCTATAATAGACCAACAGTTTCCAAGAAGGGACCCTCCCTTTCTTTCTCTTGGAGCATTGATGGACATTCTGTTTGAGTGAAAATGCATCTCTTCTCTGCGCACAACTTATAAAAAGACTTTGTTCGCATCTAATTGAGATCTTTGCTTAGCCACAAAAGTGACAAAACTTGCTTTCCTTCTCTTTGCATCCTAAATTCCATTTGGATTTAATTGAGTGAAAGTATTCTGCTCAGAAGGACAGAAAGAGGAAAGACAGTTCTTGCGTTGGCTAAGAAGATTGCCCTATAATAAAGGGACTCAGGGCAGCATGTTGAATCATCTTTGCAAGGTTTGTGCATATGCTGTTTTAGACAAGTCGCTTCTCAGCCTAGTGAGCTCAATCTGCATTTGAAGAAAAGCTGCAAAAACATTCTGTAAAGAAAGGAAGCCATAGGCCTGGCTGCAGTAGATGAGAGGCCTGAAGACTGAAGGGAACCAGGGCTCAGTCAAGCCCCCCCCGCCGAATCCTTAGTCCAAATGAAAATAGGGGGAATAATGTAACCTTCTTAGTGGACACAGGAGCATCTAAACAAAGCTGCTGGCTCCCTTTTCTAAAATATCCAAGGGGTTAATGGCTTCATAAATCGTCGCCCCATGCTGAAAACCCTGAAATGTTCCTTAGATGGAAGAAATATAGATATGCCTGCATGTCCAGTTTCCCTCCTGGTCGTGATGGCGAGAAATATGGCTCAAGAAGGTCAAATCCCCAATACCTGGGAGGAGTTTGAAGTACCAGGATATGCTGCACCCCAGACTGAAGCCTTAGCAGTGCCTGTTCCTCTCAGGCAGAAAAGCTAACCCCGCTCCATTACCATAAGTCAAAGGCAGAGAGCGATGGAAGGAAGCTGTTTGTCGAATTGCAGAACCAACTATTGGGAAATTAACCCTTAGGCAGCCAACTACCATTTACACCAGCCATGCGATACAAGGAGTTTTAGAGACAAAGGGCCATTTATGGCTGACAAACCCCAGAAATTACAAGCATCAAGCTCTCCTCACTCAGAAACCATGAGTGATCCTGAAACAAACAAATGCTTTAACCCAGCAACTCTTTTGCAAGCATCGGGTCCTGAAATTGAAACAACGTATGCAGGTCAACACAGCAACCAAAGTAGAGCAGACCTTCCCAAGCCTGACTGACCAGCCTAACCAGGACTTTAAGAGAAAAAGGTGACAAAGGTGTGCCTTGAAAATCACCTTAAGTGAGTAAATGCATTACCATTAGTACTTTGATCTGTGTGATGTTCTCCACATAAAGGAATTAGATTATCTTCTTTTGAAATACTTGAAATCATATAGGAGACCTAAGCTAGATAGGAACTAAGAGGGTGAATCAGATGGTGGGAGAATTAAATAGCAAATACAAGAAATCCAACAATACTGTGTGTCCCTTAGCCCACCATTTTTGACCACCTCTAGTTATAATATTCAAATAGTAGTAAGAAATAAATGGGAAAACATGATTGTAAAAATGAAATGAATAATAATTGGAGTATTTGTCTTTGTATTTTGAAATCTAGACAATGATAAGTTTTTCTTTTTTAATCTTTTCTAGAAATATGAATAAGTATAAATTGTAACAATTGAAATACCTTAATGGTATATGGTGGTGAAAGTAAAAAGGATTAAGTTGTAACTTGGATACCAGCTAGAACAATTCTAAAATTAATTAGGGAGATTGTAACAATTGAAATATTTTAAAATTTATATTGTGATGAAGGTAGAAATGATTAAATTGTGATTTGGAGGATTGTATGGGTAAAACACTGGAAAGAAAAAAGTTTAATGCCTAGGTAGAAGGGCCCGTATACTGTGGTCATGTGTTCCCACTTGCAGTAAAAATGTTGGAATCCAAGTCGTGGATTCACTGGACTCGAGTTAAGTCCGCAGTTTAGGAATATTGGGAGGCAGACCACGACTAGGCCCGACCCCTAGTAGTATGCTTGAAGAAGCGCCCCCTATAACTGTCCTACCAGCAACAGACAGGCAACATAAGGGGCAGAAGAGGCCTTACTGGTGTCACACCGGAAGCTGACCCTCCACGTACGGCTGAAGATTTGGAATGGGAAGTCAAACATATATAGCCATAGGTACACTGTCTCTTATTTTAATAAGCGTGCTTGCTGTTATTGTGATTAGTTGTGATTTGCTGTATATAGTATGCTGGAATCACCTCTTCCCCAAAAAGAAAGGTGCTGAATCTAAAATCATTGACTGTGACAGAGAGCAGTACGAAACTCCTGTAGTTATTATGTTTGAAGAAGCCAGGGAGTGAGCTCTCTGTGGGACTGTTCTAGTTCTAGGAATGTGGATATTGTATTTAACAAATAAGAGGTGGTTCTGTGGGATACCTAAAACTAATATTGCCTTTTCCCAAGTCACATATAACCCTAAACTTCTTCCTGATGTGGTGATTTTGTAGATTAAGGGAATTGTGATTGGATAGGTTCTGTGTAGAGGACAATTATGAGTTTTCTGTGGCTTTGGCTATTATTGGCAAAGGGCCTAATGAGTAATAACACACTGAATAATAGTTCCCAATGTTGTGAGAATGCCCAAGTGACCCCCCTTGTTCTTATCTGGGGAAGTTGAAAAACCCCCAAAACAGGGCAGGAACAGATCACAAGGTGTGAACTCTTTGGAACAGGTCCACTCCAACCAACGACGTATCATAAATAGGTGGGATCAGTACCCTGAACCTAAGCCAACCCCAAGACCTAAAGACAAGCGTCTGACAATCCCAGAACAGAGTGGAGTAGAACAAAGGGAGAATGGGCCCCTGTAACAATTTAGAAAAGGGAACTACATGTTAAGAATACTGGAATTGAGTTAAAGCCTAGTTAATCAGTCTGACCCTACCCTAAGCCAAAAATGCTGGTTATGTTTGTCTGCTGGACCTTCATCTTACAATGCTGTTCCAGTTGAGCCAGATCTTTGGGTCAGGACCAGGGCCACAATAGTCCTTGAGAAAGATATTAGATGGAGAACCAATGTAGCAGTAGCCAAATTGCAAGGAGACTTTTATAATGCATTCAAAAGGCTGGGGATGAACCGTTCCCCATTGTTGGTCTTATAGCTGTTAGTGTGAAAAACCTAGGGTCACCCTCCTTGTGTGTAAAGTGACATCAGGAACCAGATATTCCTGTAGGATCCCTGATGGGAGATCAATGTCCATCAGAAATACACTTGACCCTAGAATGACACTTATGGATGTAAACCTAACTAGTGGTATTTCTCCTTATGCCCACTATTTAATTCAATAGAAGGTCACTTTCTCAATACCACCACATGTCTCCATTAGATCCAACACAGGCTTATGTGTCTTACTTCCCCTTGGAAATGCAAACTAACGTTATCTTTTTGAAGGCACTATTCTCAGAGATAAGCAAAAGGACCCTACACTAGAAGTCCCATTGCAGCCACTGGTGGCATGTTAGTGGCAGGGACTTTAGGGGTCTGGACTAATGAGAAAAACCAATGAGCCCATACCTTTTCCATGAATATAGGTGTGTGTGTGTAAGGAAAAATAGGTGCTTCTTATGTGGGAAAAATGTGCAATTGTGTTTATCTACAAACTGGACTGGAACATGTACATTTTCCTCAAAATAGGTGTTGTCAATGAAGAGCACACTATCCCTGTTCCCCTCATGGGGCATGTTCAGAAAGGGGTGCCACTCTTGGTCCCACTATTAGCAATCCCGGGGACTGCTGTTGGAACAGGTGTAGGTGGAATGGCACACTCCATAACACAGTTCAAGCAATTGTCAGAGGAGTTCCAAGAAAGCCTGAACCAAATTGCAGGGACCTTGGTGAAGGCCCAAGAAGGTGGTTTGTGTGTATTCTTGGGAGAAGACTTGTTTTTACATGAATAAGTCAGGACAGGTGTGGTCAGAGAGATTGCCAAAGATTTGCAGGACCGGGCATTCAAAATGGATCAGAAGTTACAAACAACAGAAATGTGGTTCTCTTAGTTGTCTGGGCCTGGCTGGATTAGACAGATGTTATTCCTGTTGTGACAGGCCTGGCCTTTATTCCTTGTTCAGACTGTTATATAAATGAAAGACTGAAAAACCTTCCTGGGTCAGACAGATACATTTATTTGCACAAAGGTTCAGTGCGATTTTGGTTCCAGCAAATCTGAACAAAGAATGATTCTGATTTCTCTGTTTTTATACATTTCTAAGACACAGGATTCGATGAGCTCATTCATTCTCTATATATGGTTACATAGTTCGTTACATTATAATCATGTTATACTTCCATTATACTTTACTAATTATAAAACCATTACATACAATATACTTTACTAATTATAAAACCATACATGATACTTTACTAATTATAAAATCATTACATACAATATACTTCACCATACATTATACTTTACTAATTATAAAACCATACATGTTAGTTAATAACTTTACTAACCCAACACTTCATAGTTTCATAGCGCCTTGCGCACAGTCACTCATGCCCTTGTCACCTCCCGGTTGGACTACTGTAATGCTCTCTACATGGGGCTCCCCTTGAAGAGCACTCGGAGGCTCCAACTGGTCCAGAATGCGGCCGCGCGAGTGGTTATGGGCGCAACCCAATGTGCCCACGTGACACCCCTCCTGCGCGAGCTGCACTGGCTCCCAGTGGTCTTCCGAGTGTGATTCAAGATGTTGGTCACCACCTTTAAAGTGCTCCATGGCATAGGACCCGGGTACCTTCGAGACCGACTTCTGCCACCAATAGCCTCCCACCGGCCAGTTCGCTCACACAGAGAGGGTCTCCTCAGGGTGCCATCGGCCAAGCTATGCCGGCTGGCGACACCCAGGGGGAGGGCCTTCTCTGTGGGAGCCTCAGCCCTATGGAATGAACTGCCCCCGGAAATGCGTAAGATCCCCGACCTCCGGGTATTTCGCTGTGCCCTTAAGACCCTGTTGTTCCGCCAGGCTGGGTTATCAATGTAATAATTTTAAATCAGGTGTTTTAATTTTTGGGGTCTTAAATTGAGCCGAACTATTTAATAATTTTAATTATTTTAATTGATGTTTGTCTTGTGCTTTTAATAGGCTGTACAC